>SNQJ01S0020912.1:36345-47752 GCA_010110895.2 Picea sitchensis
TAACTAGTAGGTGGGACCCCTTGTGACTCCCTTTAGTTTCTTAACAAAAATAAACACAACTAGTCAATCAATCAAACACATCCCTCCTTGTGGCTCCCATCATCATTCTCATAATTTGAAAATTAATATCAATGATATTTTCAACCATATCCAAAAAATATAATATCCAAAATATCCAAAAAACGTATGCTGTCCAAAAACTTCAGCAATCAATTGTTCTCAACAATCAATAATAAAATATACTCAAAGACCATATTTTCCACTTTGGGACACAATTTTCCCTTTGTTATTGTTGTCTCCCTTTGAATTTTCTGAATTAGCCTTAGCCTATGTGGAGCCTTTAGGCTTGATCTCACTGATAACATGTGAGCAATCATCTCTCAAGTGCATGTGGGATGAAACAAATTTGGCTGAATGACTTGAGGGAGAGGAGGGGGAAACATCAACTTTTCCTTTATCATGTGTATGGTGGGATTCGATTTTGAGTCTCTTGCTTGCATGGGAAGATTGTATAGGTGAGTGTGTAGGGGAAATTTGGAAATTTGGGTTAACTGGTGGAGGAGGAGTAGGTAGAGACAAATTGGGCTAGCCACGATGTTGGGATACTGTTGGGTGAACAATCTATTTCCACCTGTCATTTTCAGGGAATTCAAGTTGTAATGAGACATGAGGGGGGATAGGGATACCAGGGACATGCTGGGGTTGTAAGGGAGGCTTTTCTGGCCTAGGTTGGACTACCCCTTATCAAATCCAGTTGAAAAATCTAGCTTGGAAGAGCTGGTTTAACTCTTGTGGATTTGCATCAAAATGTATCACAAATACTGGCCTTCTAGGGCCTCTGTTCCAATTCCCTCTTCCCATGTTATTTCGGCCATGGCTTCCTCTGCTGAAGAAGATCATCTTGTATGCAGCGTTTATTAGCAACTAGCTTCTTAAAAAAACCATACATGACATCTCTTTAAATATGAAACAAAGTTTGGATCAACAACACATTAGACCCATGTAATCCAATCCATAAAAATCGTTTAATACTTGTCAATGAGAAGGGGGTGAATAAGGGTTTTGGGATATCTGAGGGAGTTGTATTGAGCAAAAAAGTGATAAAATGAAAGGGAGTAGAACATGATTACTGCTCAACAAATCATTTAAACAATCAACTGTGTTAACAAAATCATAACAACTTTGACCCATCTCTGTGTCATCCTTTAATTGTTGTAATACAAAGTTTCCATTTAATTTTAATTTAATTTTAAGAACATGGTGTGCAAAGTGAACCTAGGAATGTGAGGGGATTCGTAATGTGCAAAAAAGAGAGAGAATATTAGGGAAATTAATGGATATTGTTCATAAAACAAATTAAGTATTTAATAATCATAACTCGGTATTAAAATCAATCCAAAAAGCACCAATATTCATTGTTTCTCAATTGTGTACCAAACTGTTTGCTGTTCCAATATTTAAATTCCCTAGAATTTCTCAATTCATAACAGTCTAAACAAAACAAACTTTCCATTTCAACAATCCTGTTTAACAAAGCGCTGATCTTTTATTTATTTTCCTTCTTTTTAAGAATTAAAAAAAAAAACGCACAACAATATGCTTGACCTCCATCCCTGATAAACCATAATGTATCAGGATAATAATCAACATCCACTATCTACCAATTTACAATCGGGCCCAATTTTAAATATACACATGCCTCTTTTTAAAACATGAACATACTTCAAAGCATGCCCGATTATACACAATATTCATCATATCAATCGACAAGATCTTGCAATGAAACAACAGTCGACCAAAACATAAAACCCAAGCCTTATCATTGTGGATATAAATTCCCTTTAAAACCATTGGTAATCTGTATGATGATCCAATATAAATATATGAAGCGAACATCACCAACTACACACATGCATCATTTTAAAAACTAGCCATAACCATGATCGGGACTAGAAAAAACACACAATGGTTTCCAATTGCAATCAAGACCACGCTGGTAAAAACACAGTGAGTGAAACCATAATGAAAGAAGACATTTCTCGACTGTATGCAAGTGCCTATTCCCATTTGTAACTTTTCAACCAATTTTTATCATAGAAAGACGAGACAAAGACTCGACGAAAAATTTCCATAAGCATTCCACTGATAAACCAATATTTGACAACCAAGAAGGTGCCTGAAGGGAGCAAAGACAGTTGGAAATAAAATCGGTCTGTCACAATCAAATGTAGAGAGACAACAAGATCACACTCATCTTTTAACCATAACACAGAGAGCTAGAGGTCTTCCAAGACTTATCAACCATAGGCATAATACCTTTCGAAAAAGATACAATAGTGAGCCACACAATCTTCTTATTACTCCAAGTCCCGAATGATACCAATGATTAACACCTGAGGAGAGCAAAAGCATGCAGATAATAACCCATTGCACATAGTGCGCTCAACACTTGTAGAGGAGAAGCGAAGTTAATTGAAAAATGACAGTTATTAAAAGAACACACAGAGATATAACATCTCTATCCATTTACTTAAGAGCCAAACAACCCAAGAACAACACTAGTGAGGACGCATAAATCCTTTTGACATAACACCGAGATATAAATTGTATCAAACCACAACCATACATGCACATATTAATGTTAGGGCCACCCAAGACTGGGTCTTGGGATACTTCGATGAAAAGACAATAAGGAAGGGCCAACTACCATGACTCGGGGTTTGAAGAAATAACACAACAACTGTTGGAAATCCCTCTGCAACTGGGTAAGGGTTACAATCATGACTGTGAAGGAACGAAACAACCGACAGTAATACACAAAACAAAAACATTCATCATCACAAAGAGACATATCTACCACCATTCACTTATTATTCCAAAGAGACCCATCACACTATTAAACTGACCGAGCAACCAGTCAAATGCACAACTTAAAAAACCCAATTCTTTTGCTTGCAATCTGAAACATTTTATAGTCATCATAGAGATATGTAACACACATATACACAATCAAAATTCTTAGTAACACATAGAATCCAAGCATCGGTGAACCATTATTTGTTCATACAACATAGAATACTTCATGGATGGAGAGAAAAAGAATAATACTTGTAGAAAAATGATTAAAAGGGCGATTTGGCCAAGCCTTCTTCCTTCCAAGAGCCTGAAATGCAGAGCTTCACAACCAACAGATAAAAAAATGAAACAAAGGAACAATGCTAGGGTGACGACCGATAGGGGGAGTATGTACTGACGTGTTGTAAATGCACGTCACTTCCATCACCTGGCCTATTCAATTTGAAGTATGAGACAACCCACAAGCATTACATTCACCAATCAATTAACCCATATATTCAATGCCAAACCATTTGAAATCTGTGACGATATCCCTTGCATATTGCGCCACCTAATATCATTTACACATTATCCCTTTCCATAATTATTCCATCATACATATTGCAATGCTATATGCGCCCCATTTAAATCTACTGAAATTCACATAGCCCACTAACCATCAATAGCATAATAGTTAGGACTAACACTAATATGTTTTAACTTTTCCATTTGCATATAATCCTTTGTCATAGCTCAACATATAAATCCTTTCCCTTTATGATTTTTTTTTCATAGGTTTTTCTTTCTTTGTTTTGATTATGATATCACTAAAATATCTCTTGCATATATGTGGCTAGGTAATCAATCACAATGATTAGTGAGATGGTTAAATCATAGCAACTGTAAATAATATGCTCCTCATAACCATGAAAAAAACTTTTTGGATCACAAAAAGCATTCCACAAAAATGTTTCATCCACCTGTTACCATGTCAAAATGAAACCAAGACTGCATTGTCAACCATATAGGACTGTGTAGGCAACATCAAAACAACAACAAAGAAAATGTGTGATATGTTTATGCTTGCGCCTCTAGTCTACAACGGGGTCCCACCTACTAGTATTATATTATTAACATAGTTAAATAATATGGCCTTAGCAATACTTTGCGGGCATAATTCATGTTTACGATTTTTAATCGTCAACAAATTGGCGACTCCATAGGGAAATCTGTTTCCAACAGATTAAAAACTCAGAATTTCTAGTTTCTCATAACAAGTAACATAAGATTAAGAAGATATAAATTAGAATGATTATGCAACAGGGGGAAGTGAGCGGATTTAATGGAAAAATGATCGGGAATCTGGGAATAACTCATGGAAAGTGTTAATATGAGGGGGTTTATCCCTATAAGTATAATCATTCAACAAATTTTTCTGAACTTGCTCTTTTGAATCTCAAAATGGATGAAGAAAAGGAAAGAAAAACCCGGATAAAACCAACGATCTCATAAAAAAACAGTGAAAGAAGATAACAATTTCAATGATGCCTTCAAAGGGAACATCACGACAGCCGTGTAATCTTGATTGTTATTGATTAAAAATACTTTGCAGAAGTGTTCCTGTGGAAAAAATGATCCAACATTTTATTTTTGACCAAAATTGAAGTCAAAAGAACAAAAGAAAGAAATGTCATAACATAAATGAAACAACAAAATTGAAATAAGCATAAATGAAATAACAGAAAATGAAATAGCAGAATTGAAACACTACTAATGTAAAAGTAGAAATAAAAACTACTATAATACATAAACAATCCAAAAAACGTTAATCTCTTCAAGTTGGTTCCACGTAATGTTTTAAATGGGAACCATTAGTGTTGTAGGAAAACAATTGCTCCTGTAAGTCCTTTATAATGTAAGAATTTGCACCTAGGACAAAAGCGATCTTAAAAGGACCCAACCATAATTTTTGAAACTTTGAATGTCTTCCTATATCAACATGAGTTGAATCCCACAACAATACCTTCTCATTGAATTTAAATTTGATATCTTTGACACTCTTGTTGAAATATTTTTTAACAGTCTGCTGTCTTCTCTTTATATTACCCAAGACAAACGTCCTTTGCTCCTCTAAATCTAGGAGTGCATTCATTCTTTGAGAAGCATCATAAGAATTTAATTCTTCGACATGTAGCATTAAAATTAAGGAGGAAAGTTCCAACTCAGTGGGAAGAATAGATTCTTGACCATAAACTAGCTGGAAAGGAGTGAAACTAGTGCTCACCTTGGTGGTAGTTCCATCTTCCCAAAGGGCGTAGGTGAGGAGAGTGTGCCATTGACGAGGCTTATCTTTGATGAGCCTTTTGATAATTCTCACTGGATTCTTATTGGTAGACTCATCCTGCCCATTTCCTTGGGGGTAGTAAGATGATGAGGTAAAATGTTTAACCCCCAAATTAGCAAAAAATTGGGTCAGCTTAGCATAAATAAAAGCGGGACCATTGTCTGTAATAATTTCCAAAGGAAGACCAAATCTGGAAAAAATATTATTTTCAAGGAAAGAAATTACTTGCTCATCTGTCAAATGTTTAAGCCGGACAACTTCAACCCATTTTGTAAAATAGTCTGTGGCCTTCAAGATAAAGACTTGTCCTGCTGAAGAAGAAGGATTAATAGGACCAATAAATTCCAAACCCCACTTTGAAAAAGGAAAGTCGAGGAGGACAGGTTGTAACGGAATGGCTGAAATGCGTTCTTTCCCAGAAAGTTTTTGGCACTTGTCACAAGATCTCGAAAAAACATAAGAATCATGAAAGATTGAAGGCCAATAGTATCCTTTTCTAATGATCTTAAAAGAAGTGGTTTTAGCAGAAAAATGACCTCCTACATGAATAACAAAATTTGAAGAACCATGAGTTTCTTGCAACAATTTATGTGCTTCCTCATTGTTTACACATCGAAGAAACATACCATCGACATATATTTTAAACAAGAAGTCTCCTATAATGACATATCTAGCAGATTCAAGACAGAGCCTTCTTATTTGATGAGTGTCTAAGTTATCTGGACATCATTGATTTTGCAAATAGTAAACCAAATTTTTATACCAAGGATGTTTAGACACAGGAAGGATTTGATTATCAATGTAGAAAAGTGCTAATAAAGAACTATCATGTTCATCAATTTCTTCACTAGTTTCAGCATGCTTAGCTAAGTGAAGGGTTGTTGGCATGTTTACAGGGGGAGTGTGCTTGTTATTGATGGCAAGAAAAACAACGACGATGGAAAATAGAACAAAAACAATGATGGAAAACAAGAAAGGTTCAGAGACAGAAACCTTTGAATACTGAGAAAATCTTCTAAGTCAGAAGAGATCATAAGCTCAGGAGGAGGAGCGACAGTGGCCGTCGGATTGAGCACTGTGAAGAATCTGGATCATTGGGTTAGAATACAGACATGAGGAATGAGCACGTAGAGGATGAGAACATATCTAAGGTGTTATATTTGAGCGTGTGGACCACCCATTGTTGGATCCAGAGGTAAGTGCACGGGCCTTAATTCCATTAGAGTGCATAGTAGGAGTGAATGCACGAGACAGGAATTCGCGAAGTTCAAGTTCACGAAATTGATCTAGACCATTGGATCATAGAGAGATCTGGACCATTGATATGGAAAGGGTAGATTCAGGGTTTGGGTTCTAGAATAAAGAGGTGAGTTGATTTCCAAAGTCTCGAAACGCAAAGTCTCGAAGTCCTGATTCGCGAAGGGGAGATCTGGGCTGTCAAATCATTGAGGGTCGTGGACCGTTGATTTGGCTCAATGAAGTTCATAGTTTGGGAGTTTGAACATTGGAGAAAGTAGGAGATATAACTCACGAGTTCATGAAACGGGAAGTCCCAGAGAGCTAGAGAGCTGGAGTAAATTTCAACCATCAGATCCAGAGGGATACATGGCAATGGATCGTGAGCTCCAGAGAAATCTCACTTCAAGAATTTCCAGTTGAGAATTGAAATTCCCAAAGTCCGGAGAGCCAGAGACTTGAAGTAAATCTCGATCGTCCGATCATACGAAATAGATCTCATTCGTCAGATCATCCGAAGAATATATCAAGAGTCAAATCTTCTGAAGTGAATCTAGGTTGTCTGATCCAGAGCATGAGTTTGAGATTTGATATTTCAGAAGTCCAGAGACCCGAAGGAAGTCTCGACCATTGATCAAGAAAGGGGCCACAAAACCGTTTATTTGGTTGACATGTCAATTTATCAAAGTGGAGGCAGAGCTGTCGATTGAGAAGGACAGGTGTCTGTAGATCATCAACTCTAGAATATTGGCGTACAGAGAAAATCAGGGTTTGAGATTTGAAACTCCCGGAGCCTGGATCACGAATTAAATCACAACCGTTTATTTAGTAAGGTTAGATCTGATCCATAGAACTTGAAAGGATAGATATAAACCGTCAGTTCAGGAGAACTGTCAAGATCATGAGATCGACGGTCACATCGCATTGTGGGGTCAGAACATGCTCAGTTATTAATTTTTCGTGAGCAGGCCGCAATCAAAACAACAGTATCAACAAAGGTATACGTGGAGCTCTGTAGTGAATTGCAGGGCGAAAAAGAGGATTTCCCTCAAACCACCTTTGGCCGCACCCGCAATCACGTGGTCACATGAGAGCATCACCCAAGGTCACATCAACGAAATATTGAGGAAGGAGCTAGCACTGCTAGGCTCCACATCGCAGGTTACACATTGAAAATTCAGAAAGCATCTATGTGTATAATCCAACGATGCTGATCAAATCAAATCTGATCGAAGGGTTGCTGTTTGATCTCATGATTTCTTGATCCATTATTATTTAGTTACACTAATTGAATCATTGTTTCTGAGTGGTTGAATCATTGTTCCTGAGTGTTGGAATCATGATTCCTGATAATGTTTTTTTGAGATTCCCGACTTGAGTGTTGGAGACGCAAATTGTAACAGATGATGAGAGCATGAATAAAAGAAAAATGTCGTGACAGAGAGAGGTTTTTGTTTCTCTGTAAAAAGCAGTCGAACTGTAAGCAATGAATATCACAACATGAACTGAGGGAGAAAATGAAGAGATGAAGAACATAAGCTGAATAGAGCATAAATGGTGAAAACAACAGACTGTACGAGAAATTAAGCGCAAGAATATGCGAGTAGGAAGACACTGATGTAGGAAGAGCATAACAGTGTAGCGGAACAGTGATGAGACTGGTAAGCCTTTGATAAATACTGTATCACTGTAATAAATTTTAGCAAGCAAAGATTTACATTTCAGGGTGGTAGGGTGGTGCTAGGGAGGACTGTTGTCCTCCGAGTTTCAAGTGGGTGCTTGAACACAGGTATTTGTAGCTTCCATCTGGTTGCATCCAGAAAAACTAGGGTTGTAGGGTGGTGCTAGGGAGGATTGTTGTCCTCAGAGTTTCAAGTGGGTGCTTGAACACAGGGAGTTGTGGCTTCCATATGGTTGCAACTAGAAAAACTAGGGTGGTAGGGTGGTGCAAGGGAGAAACATTTTTCTCTGTTAATACAGGTTGGTTCCTATGTGACTGGAAGTTGGTCCTTCCATCTAGTTGGTCTTGGAACACTCAGGGAGTTGGTGCTTCCTTCTAGTGGGTGCTAGAGAAACCAAACGGTTGGTTCTCTCTACAAGTTGCAGCTTGTTAAAGAAGAGGTTGTAGCCTCATTTTGAGTTGGTGCTCAAATATTGATGATGTAAAAAACTTAAAAGATTGCCTATCATTCTAAGAAGAAGAGGTTTTCTCCCTTTATGGGTTTCCTCTTGAAAATATATCTCTGTGTATATCATATGTGTGATTGATTATTATTATTTCTGTTGTTCATGACTTTCATAATTTTGATGATCACTTGGAGAACATTAATAATATTTCAATAGGCATAAAATTGTTTAAGCATAGTAACAACTGATTCACCCCACCCCTCTTAGTTGTCTTAGTATTTCCTACAAGGTCTAAGTCATGTCCCTTGATGGTGCTAGAATTCATGATAGTTAAATCATGCTCCTCTATCTTGGCAAGCCAATGTGCAAGCTTCCCTGAAAGATAAGTCCGTGAGAGAAAAATATTGACAGCGGGTAAAGGGAATTTTACCAACGTGTGCTTACCTAAGATGAAGTGGAATTTTTTTTCAACAGCGTTAAAAAGAGAAAAAGCATGTAAGCCACTGGTTTTTCATTACCTTCGTCATCACCTTGCATGAGGATAGCATAAATTGCTTCCTCTGTGGCATTAGTATATATGATAAATTCTTTCTCAAAATCTGGCTTCGCCAAAACTGGAGTGGAACTAATTTCTTTCTGGATCCATACAAAGTATTTTCAACATCATCTGTCCAAGAAAAGAAATGATCTTGCTTAAGAAGATTATGAATTGGCTTGACCATTACAGAAAAATCAGGAACAAACCTACATACAAAGTTAATAACCCCCATAAAATCTTGAACCTCCTTCTTGGAAGTGGGAGCAGGCAGATTTAGGATAGCAACAATCCTTTCAGGATCAATGCTTATTCCTTAATCAGAGACAATGTGTCCAAGGATATTTCCCTTGGTAATGCTGAAAATAGACTTAGAAGGATTTAGAGAAATGACAAATTTCCTGCATTGCATGAGAACTCTTTTAAGATGACCAAAATGATCTGATCGGTTTTTAGAGTACACAAATAAGTCATCAAGATAGATCTGAATAATATTTCCGATCAAATCATCAAAATATATTTGCATAGCTCTTTGAAAAGTGGCACCTGCATTAGATAAGACAAAAGGAATACGTTCATAAGCAAAAGTGCCCCAACGAGTAATAAACATGGTTTTGTATTTATCTGCCCTTTTTACCTTGATTTGACTGTAACTAGAAAAACTGTCAAGTAAGGGCATCATTGGTGACCCTGCAACTTGCTGCAAAATAATTTCCATATTAGGGAGAGGAAAGTGATCTTTTATACTAGCATGATTCAATGCGCGAACATATACGCATAATCTTATTTGACCAGTTGATTTCTGAACGGGAACCAAATTTGAAACCCATTTAGAATACTTAACCAGAAAGATGATCCTAGCCTTCAAGAATTTTTCCAAGTCCTTTCGAATAGTTTCTTCCAGTGTAGGTTTAATGGGTCTTTTTTTTTTCCTAACTGGTTTTATGCCCTCCTTGATAGAAATGGCATGTTGTATAAGAGAATGATCAAAACCACAAAGATCCTCATAAGACCAATACAAACCATCTTGAAATTCACCAAGAAACCTAACGAACTTCAATTTTTCTTCATCAGAACATTGGGCACCTATTTTAACATTCTTTGGAGACTCGAGTGTTCCAATGTTCAAGGAAATGGTTTCACCCACCTTCCTTTTCAACTCCTCTTCTTTATGTTTCTCTTTGTTGCCTACATCACTCGATGAAAATGAACTTTCTAGAGGAGTCAAGCCTTTAGGAATATTGTTATCTTCCATTTATATAATTTCCTTAGGTTTATAAGGTTCATTTTGAATGAAAGAAAAGATGCTCTCATCACTAGGGAAGACTTTCCACGACTCTATATTTTTAGGGATGTGGGGACGATACATAGACTAAAAGGTACAATCAGGTCTTTGTGGCAGAAGTTGTCGAGTAGGAGAGGCTACAAAAAAGCTAACCGATCATCCATTGAGTTCAATTCCCTTTTAACATGAGTGATGTTGAAAGATAGTAAGTTCAAGATAAGTGCCCAAATAGTTTGGGTGTATCATTTCATTAACTTATTGCTCGGAGAGTATATCTTACATACAAGGTTTGCAACAAGTTCAGAATCCCCAAAAAATATAAGGTGACCAAAACCCAGATTATAGGCATTTTCAATGCCTAACAATAATGCTTCAAATTCAGTGATATTGTTTGTGCAAGCAAAATCCAACCTATAGGAAAAATTATGAATTTTACCCATAGGAGAGTACAAGATAATACCAACTCCGTTTCCTTCAATGGAGCATGAACTATCAAAGTGCATATGCCACATCCCGTCTTCTAAGTCGATTTGTTCCAAGGTAGTGTTTTCCTCCTCGACAAACATGGAATACACTCCTAGGTCCTCCTCGATATAATTCACATTAGGCTATGGGACACTTTCTGTTGGACAACTAAGAGGGGGGGGTAAATCAGTTGTTACCATGCTTAAACAATTATGCTTATTTTAAGCTCTTTACAGAGCACTCAATGACAATCAAAATAATGCAGGGACCTAAGCAATAGAACATTCAACATCATTCACACATATGAGATACACAGAGACAGATATTTCCTGAGGAAACCCATAAAGGGTAAAAACCTCTTCTTCTTTATATGATAAGTAATCTTTATATTCTGTACATTATCATACTTATGAGAACCAACTCATAATGAGGCTAGAACCTCTGTTTTGAAAGCTGCTACTTGCTGAGAGCACCAACTCTATGGATTCTCTAGCACCCACTAGAAGGAAGCACCAACTCCCTGGTTTCTCTAGCACCCACTAGAAGGAAGCACCAACTCCCTGGTTTCTCTAGCACCCAC
>SNQJ01S0020912.1:59557-101709 GCA_010110895.2 Picea sitchensis
TGATTATTTCTCATATATTGTGCATGGTGTATTCTGGTGTATTGGTGTAACTCTTATACTATTGTTCATTGCTCATTGGATATAATTGAATGGTTTAAGTATAATTTGAAAAAGGTTTTTAAATTGTACTTGATACTGATTCACCCCCCTCTCAGTATCAACAGTTGTGTTATACTTGGTTGATGCACATCTTTGAGAGTTGTCTTGGTGATTGATCTTGGTGAGTAGATCTAATTTGCTTGATAAAATTGATGAAAAAGGTTGTTGTGATATGTTGTTTGGACAAGTTGTTGTGACAAGTTATTTGTATAGGTTGATGCATGGTTGATGCACTTGTTCACGGTACAGGTTGAGGTACAGGTTGGTGCATGGTTGATGCACTTGTTTATGGTACATGTTGATTATAGGTTGGTTGGTACAGGTTGGTGCATGGTTGATGCACTTGTTCATGGTACATGTTGAGGTATAGGTTGGTGCATGGTTGATGCACTTGTTTATGGTACAGGTTGATTACAGGTTGGTTGGTCAAGGTTGGTGCATGGTTGATGCACTTGTTTATGGTACATGTTGATTACATGTTGAGGTACAGATTGATGCATGGTTGATGCATGGTTCAGGTTTATTGGTACATGTTTACAATGGTATATCTCACAGTGATAGTGTGACAGTGGTTCCATCATTCTACTTCTACTTCAGGGTGGTTGGACGGGGAAAGGACACGTGGTTGTATCCACCTTTCGGTTGTAGTCAGAGAACATAGGGGGTTGTACCTCCTTCTGGTTGTAGCCAGAGAATTGGGGAGTTGGAGATTCCCTCAGGTTGTATCCTAAGAAACTAGGGGGTTGGAGCCTCCTTCCAGTTGTAGCTAGAAAATAAAGGAAGTTGGTGCTTCCAATGAATGTAATTCTTCAAGACATATAAGAAAAAACATTTCGTGGTTTTCCCCCGCTTTGGGTTTCCACGTAAACAACTGGTGTATTGTGTAGGTGTATCATTGTTCATTTGTTCATTTCTTATTTACTCAAAATTTATTGGATGATAATGCTACATTGATATAACAATTGTATTATATGGTTAAAAATGTATAAATTTATCTATTATTGATTTACCGCCCCTCTCAGTAATCCAACAGGATGATGTCACGCATAGGATGTTGTCGCGCAGAGGATATCATTGTGCAGTGGATTTCATCACGCATTGGATGTTGTCGCACAAAGTATGTCATCACGTAGTGGATTTCGTCACACAAAGGATTATTTTGTGCAAAGGATGCTTTCACGCAGAGGATTTTCCTCCGCAAGTGATACAGGTCGCGCTGCACAAATGACTGGTTTAGTGGTCAACTTCAAGATCATTTTATGACCAATTGGAGAGGAATTCTTAAACTTCCCGAGAGGTTTTTGTTGAGGAAAAACAAAATAATAAAAACCTCTCTCATCTTTGAATTTTTTTTCATAGTTTGGTAGATTTGAAGGAATCTTTGAGCCCTATTGTTTAGTTTTCATGATTTCCTGTCCGAGACATGTTTTTGCGACACGTATTCCTGCCAGCTGAAGATGAATTTCAAGAAACCGAGAGAGTTTTTCTTTGTAACGAGCTTAATGACAAAAAAATATCTCAGTTTCAAAAAATACTTTTTTATTAGTGAGATATGATGTCATCTTTAATGCCTATTTTCCCAGTTTGCTGTGCAATCCGCTGCGTTTTTGTTGTAGGTTACTATTGCGTAGCAAACTTGCTGTGCAGGGGTGACAAAGTGTCCAAAAACTCACATGATGACTTATCAAAACCATATGGTCTAATTTCTATCATGATCAATGATTGTAAATAATATTTTGGTTACGATTACGATTTGGCAAAGTCGGGTTTTCTATTTTTAGTAAATCCATTGAAGTTATTGTTCTCTTTCAAATAAATTGGATCCATGATTCTAGGAGAGAGTAGTTCGACCCTAGAAGCCAAGGGTGACATTATTTTTCTATATATGGGGATCATTTTCATGTAAAAGGGGTTGGTTGGCGAAATAGTGTAGACAGTGACTATTGATTGTAGTTTTTTTTCATCCGATTGAAACTTAATGCAAAAGTCCTGAAGCTTTGATGAAAAAATTCTAACGGTGGCAATATGATGTATTGTATTATTTCTTTTGATATGTGATTTTCCTGTGCTCTTATATTCACATCTGTAATTTCTGTCTAAATCGAAACATGATTTCAAATATAGAATTCACTACGCAGTGCTCTAGATTCACACCATTTAGAGAAACTGTGTTTCTTCCAAGTTAACTCCGAATTCATTCCCAATGGTTCTCTGATTTGCTTCATTTGTTTTTCTCTCGCCACACACAATGATTTTAACTGAATATTGTTGCTCATTTAGCCTTTATCCTCTCGAGTTCAGTCACCGAGTCATTTGTTTCTATAATTTTCTTAAATCGACTCCATTTCCCAATGGCACTTTCTCTCTTTCTTGCCCTACCATCCCTTTTAAAACAAAAATAAACTTGTCCTATTGCAAAATCTAAACTCTGTTCATTTATTGATGAAATATTTGAGTTTTTACCCGTCATTAGACATACGAGAGAGCCCTATCTGATTGTATAGGTAAGAATAAAATCTAAAGTTGGTTGAAATAGTTACCTTGGGGCTTTATTTGATTCAACCCAAAGAAATTACCGAGTGATAACATTTTGGGATCTTTTCCGACGACATAATTGAATGAAACTTTCCCTGGGAAGAACGACATTGTTGCAGTTCTAAGGTCTGAGAGCAGCAAACACTTAGGCACATATTGGCTGTATTTCTTCTCTGGTGACTCCACACATCAGAAAATCAGTTTGAATGTGATTCCACTGGCATATGAATCCAGAGCTAAAGTTTTCATGGCAACTCCAATAAATCTTCAAATGCGATTCAAAGATTCCACTAGATAATGAGACCTGTTGATAGAGATATGGAAGAGCAGTATGGAAAAATCAGGTACTCGAGCTTAAGTTTAGTTAAAAAAGTACTTTTCTATTTTATCAATATCTTCTTATCCTTTCCTTATTTTTTCAAAAGAATATTCCTTCACTTACTGCGTTCAAATGAATCCCAGAGATATACCCTTGTATATCCTTCATTACAAACTGTAGGTATACCTCCTTCTTGTATAACCGATATTCACCAAGCTCCTTCCCCTGAACCATATGATGTTCATGATCATTCTTGTGAGCTTAATGAAACCAAATATGAGCTTGTAACTTCTGTTCTTAATCCTGTACCCTCCAAGAATCAAGAAAGATACCGTCCTCTTAAATTTCCTACCATCCTTCATGAATTTCCTCTGAAACATTATAAGTACCTTCCTAGGTTCGATGGAGAGCTTGATGGACATTTAGCTGAAAAACATATTCATGTCTTTGAGAATTTTATAGACCTTTTTGAGATTGAACATGATGATGTGTCTATGAGGGCCTTTTCTCAGTCCTTACAAGGAGGTTCCAAAGCATGGTTAAGATATTTGCAGGCTCAGTCGATTAGCTCGTGGGATGAGTTGAGGGAATCTTTTCGTAGATTTTGAGGTGAGAGAAAGTCATGGGATCTACTCCTTTCAAATTTTTATGCCATGAGAAGAATGAAATATGAAACCATCTGAAATTTCAATAGGAGGTTTGATAGTCTTTATTATAAATTGCCTAATGAAATTCAACCCACTGAAGCTATTGCCATGCTCCGTTATGTAACAACCTTTCATCTAGGTTTGTCTTTCTTTCTGATGGAAAGAATATCTAAGTCCTTAAAACACATGTTTAATGATGCTCAGGAGATTCAACACAATATTCAAGCATGCAAACCGATTCAAAATAAGGAGTTGGATGCTAAAGAACATGACAATGAATATGAACAAAAAACAATTGATTTGAATCTTTAGAAGATGGTTAATAATATCATATGTCCTCTTGAATCTTTAAATGTTGATTATTTTGCAAAGGATTATATTCCACTTATTGAAAAAGAAGGTGCTAATTTAGCTTACGATCCATCTCATCATAAACATGAGGCTGATTGTTTTATGTATTCATTTGTAGACAGTCAAGAAAATGAATTTGCAAATCAACTTGTTGAAGAGCAGGTTGACGTACCAAGATTTTTCTTGTTAGATGACATTGCAGATTTTGTTGATTTTCCTATATATGATGAATATGATGATGATTACGGTGTTTAATTCCTAGAACAAACAACTGCATGTTCTATATCAGAAAATGTTCCTTTTCAGTAGTGTAATGAGAGCAATCAACCTACATATCATAGTTACAAAGAAGAAAGTATTGAATTAGCTGAAGGAAATTATTTACCTTTATGCTTTTCTTCATTTAAATTTTTGAAAGAAAATTCTAAGATCATCACTGAAGAAAAGGAATGTGTGTTGATGCCAAATCACACTGATTCATTGGAACAAATTGACAATAAATTGCAGCAATATTCTCATGTGTTTGATGACCCTGTTACTTGTTATGTAGAAGGTCTTGTTAGTTCAAAATTGCAGCCATTGGTTGAAGATGAATCTGAAAATGAGTATGTTCAACAATCCAAAGAAATTGAAAAATGTGCATATGACAGCAGTGAAGAAAATAAAGAAAGTTTTGAATTAGGTGAAAGAACTTTTCCATTGTGTTTTGCATCTTTCAAATTGCTGGAGCAAAATGTTTATAATGTTTCTAATAAAAAATCCTCCAGGCATGATGTTGAATATGAAGAAAGCAGTGGAATTGAAAATGAAAATTGTTTCCATTATGTTTTTCTTCCTTTGAATGGTTGAAAGTAAGTCATGAGATAAAAGAGGAAGCAATGAAGTCTGACTGCATTCACAGTGACATTGTTTTACATGAGAAAATTGTTATCAGTGAAGATGACCAACAACCTTCTCATACCTTTAATGACTCTGTTGTTGATTACATGGAAGGTTATTTCAGTTCATATTTGCAGCCTGTGATCAACTACCAACTTGGAAATAAATATGATGGTCAATCAACATTAGTGTTATATATGGATTGCTTTCCACTAGGGGTTTCATTTCAACCAACACTGTCTTCTAATTCAGAAGATTATTATTTCCAGCAGTCTCAACATATTTTTCAGCCTTTTTGTGGTAATCAATAGGTTGAATTAAATCAAAACAAGGATGCATTGGAAGGGGTGAAACATAATTGTTGTTTTATGTATGTTCTAGAGGATCCATTTGCAATTTTGTTGGAGACGACAAACAATCCCAATGTTTTTAATTTTTTGGGAGTTGCATTTGTATATAAATTTTTGAATGACTTATTGTTGGAGTTACTTCACACACACCTAGGATTTCTTTTTCCTAAGGTTTTTATTTGTTTATTAGTCATAATTAGTCATTATCTAGTCTCCTATATTTTAGGAGAGAATATTTGACCTGGAGAATATTCTCTTTCAGTTGACACTTCAGTTTGACTAGTTGAGTTGAGTTTAGATGTTGCATTGGGATAATCACCATGCTAATTCGAAATTGCTTTGGTATCATCCCCAGAGTGGCACATTAGACTTGATTCCTTGAGTTAAATCCTCACTACTAAATGTTCAGTCAGTTAACTGAAGACTAGTTGACTAGTTAACTCAACTAGGTGGCAGTTCACTCCCGTAACTGCCTGAGAGACTAGAATAGGTGGCAGTTCACTCCCGTAACTGATCGTGTGTGTCCATATCACTCTATACCACCACTATGGATACTTGGTTTACCTCAATTCGAACTCATTGAGTTATACAGAGTATATCATGTGTAAATTATTCATTATTCACAACGGTTAATGATAATTCTTCCATTCTTTCTCTCCTTCATCTTATTTCTTCTATTCTCTCTGCAAATGTGTGTATCATTGTTTATATAGATCTATTCTGTGCAGGTTCAAAACATTTACATGGTATCAGAGCTGATGGACTGCGAAGCAAAAGCTACACCAAATTGTTTTTTGCAGGTACAAAAGATTGAAGACAACGGAAAGATGGAATTCCAAAAAGAATTCATTCTTACACCTTACAACTATTTTGCATGGAAGGAGAAAATAACCATACATATCCGATCTAGAGGGTTGTATAGGTTAACCATGAATACAGATACAAAGCCGACATGAGACATAGAAAAATCCAAGTACTTAAATCGCATGGATGAGGCACTCAGAACAATTTGCAATCTTATTTCTCTCGATCTCCTTTTTCATATATGTTCCTGTAAGACTCCTAATGAAGGTTGGACCATCTTGGAAGGGATCTTTGGAAAATAGGATGTGATGAGGGGACACATGATGGAGGTGAAACTTCTCACATTGGATCCAAAAATCTTTGAGAATATCCTAGATTTCTTTACAAAATTCAAGGATTTACCGTCGCAACTCAAAGCTTGCGGGGTTGATAAATCGAAGGAGGAGAAAAAAATGGTTCTAACCATTCTCTCCAAGCTTTGTCCTCAATTATCTATATTCGTATCTACATTCCATACTGTCAGATTCGCCATTAGAGCCACCTGGAAGATGCCTTCTCTTGTGGACTTTATCGAATCCCTGACACAAGAGAAAACTAAGCTCATCAACATGGGCGCAATCAAAGGCCCAAGGGAGAATGAAATCACTGTGCATGATGGAAGCCACAAATATAATAAATCTAAATATAAATATAAGAGGAAATCTCATGCACACACGAAGAAGGAAGGGTACACAAAAACCTTCACCGATGCCTCCGGATCCAAAGGAGAAAAGGGAAGAAAAGGAGAGAAATGCACATACTATCACAAAGGATTCCATTCAGAATCCGCATGCATGCAAAAAAAAATAGATCTGATGTCTCAGATACTTCAACAAAACAACCTTGGAGATCGCATCCCTGAGGGTGAAAAGAAGAAGAAGCCATAAGATCTGAATTCCAAGAAAGGCAATTCTAGCCATGCCTTGATTGCCATCAACTCCTCTCTCAATGCTTGGATCATATATTCAGGAGAATCTCATCACATGGATACCTTGGAAGTGATATATTCTTCTTTGGATGCATGCAAAATTCCTCCTATTATGATGGGGGACAACTCTTCTGTCGAAGTCACTGGCAAAGGAAGGATTGAACTCACCAACGGAAGTTTCGAGAATGTGCTGCATGTTCCCAAGCTTTCTGTCAACCTTCTCTCCATGTATCAGATGACAAATTATGGCATTGGAAAGAAATTCATCTTCACACCAAATGCCCTGTACATATATGACATGCAAACCAACTCCAGGGTTTCTACCGGTGACGTAAATCATCAGTCTAGATTGTATACATTTTCTAAATTCATTGAACCTGATTCTGCTTTACTGCTTACTCATGCTGATGAAAGTAGTAGGATATGGCACAAAAGGTTTGGACATTTGAATTTCAGATACATGAAACAACTTAGCAAGCACAGATTAGTTGATGGTCTACCAGACATCCATTTCTCCAAGGGAGTATGTGAGGGATGTGTTCTCGGGAAACACCCTCAAGAGAATTTCGACAAAGGAAAGTCTCAACGAGCTTCCACACCTTTAGATCTGATCCATAGTGACCTTATGGGTCCTTTTCCGCATCCATCCATAAACAAAGTGAGGTTTGTTCTCATTTTTGTTGATGATTTCTCACATTTTACTTGGATCTACTTTCTTAGGAAAAAATCCGAGGTCTCTCAACACCTCAAAGATTTCAAAGCCTTGGTTGAGACACATTCCGGAAAGAAGATCAAAGTCTTCCGAAATGATAATGGGGGAGAGTATGTGAATCATGAGATCCAAAATATTTTCCATGAGGCAGGGATTTAGTTGCAGCATACAGTTCCCTACACTCCACAGCAAAATGGAGTTGTTGAGCGGAAAAATCAATCTTTAAAGGAGATGGCATCTTGCATGTTTCATGCAAAGTCACTACCACAGAGACTATGGGCTGAAGCACTTAACTGTGAAACATACATCCAAAACATATCTCCCCATATATATTTCAAGGATAAGACCCCATATGAGGCTTGGAGCAGCCTCAAACTGAAAGTGACCCACTTTCATATTTTTGGTTCACGTGCATGGGCCAGGATTCCCTCTGAAAAGAGGAAGGCACTTGATCCACAGAGCACTGAGTGATTTTTTGTTGGATACCCTAACGGTGTGAAGGGATATCAACTTATTGATATTTCCTCGGACCGGCTCATCATTGAGCATAGTGTCCAATTCGAGGAAAGTATCTCACATGCACCTCAACAGCCGCATGCAGAAACCTTCATTCTTCCACCTATCCGAGATGATGAGCATGCACATGATGACTCTTCTTCAGATGAGAGTTATGATTCAAAGGAATCAGATGATTTATATTTAGATTCAGAGTCAGTACAGTTGGATGTAGAGTCAGAGCATCCAGATGTAGTTGCAGAGCCATAGTAGAGGCCCAAGTGGGCACAAACTACTCTTCAGGATTGTAGGGGATCTCTTCAGTGATCCAACCGATACTAGGAGGAATCGATATGATTTCGAGAAGCCTCCTGTTGCACTCACTGCCACTGAACTGTTTCCTTCCAGACATCTTTTCTTGGTTCAGTCTTCAGATCCATAGTGTTATGGCGAGGCTGCTGGAAATCCCTTTTGGGAATCCGCCATGCAGGAGGAGTACAACTCCCTCCTCAAGAACCAGACTTGGGATTTGGTTCCCCTTCCTTTTGGGAGGAAAATTGTCATATGCAGATGGGTCTACAGGAACAAGAGTGCATCAGATGGACAGATCAACAGATACAAAGCCAGTCTTGTCGCCAAATTCTTCCAGCAGGTTCATGGCATTGACTATGATTAGACCTTCGCTCCAGTAGCGAAGATGGATTCCATTCGATTGGCCCTTTCCATTGTGACAACCAAGGGATGGGAAGTCCATCAGATGGACGTGAAGAATGCATTTCTTCATGGTGATCTCTCTGAGGATATCTACATGGAGTAGCCCCAGGGATTTATGCAGGATTCATCTTTGGTATGTCGGTTGAAGAAGTCACTTTATGGCCTCAAGAAGACTCCGAGGTCATGGTATGCCAAGATGGAATCCTACCTTTTGTCACAAAACTTTGTACATTGTAAATCAGACCCAAATGTATACATTCTCAGGACAACTGATTCAATTCTAATTTTAGTTCTGTATGTCGATGATTTGCTAATCACCAGTTGCTCGACTTCAGTGATTGCTGCAGTCAAGAGGATTCTTCATGACAGGTTTTTTATGATGGACATGAGTCCACTACACTTCTTCCTTGGACTTGAGATCAGTTAGGATGCATCAGGCATCAAACTGTCTCAAGACAAGTATGCATGAGATATCCTTGAGAGATTTCACATGATAGACTGCAAGTTTTCTCCGACTCCTTTCCTATCAGGAGTCAAACTTGAGGATGGCGGGGAGACTCCACTGGTTGACAACACATTGTACATATAGCTAGTGGGGAGCTTTTTGTATCTCACACACTCCAAACCATACCTCTCATATGTAGTTGGCGTAGTTTCAAGGTTCATGCAGGAGCCGCATGAGATACATTGGAAAGATACAAAGCATATCCTTCGATATGTACAAGGCACCATCACCTTTGGGATTCATTATGAAACAAACTCTACATTAGATCTCATTAGGTTCACTGATTCCAACTGGGCTGGCGATAACATTGATCGCAAGTCCACATCTGGTTACTCACTCAGTCTTGGTTGTGGGCCTATCTGTTGGTCGAGCAAGAAGCAAGATGCCATTGCTCTATATTTATCCAAGGCAGAGTAAAGAGGGGTAGTTAACATAACCATTCAGGCTATGTGGCTACAACATTTTCTCACTGAGTTGGGCAAGCAGTGTCATTGGCTGATCCTCATTTGGTGTGACAACCATAACACTCTGAAGTTCTGCAGAGATCCATTTCAGAGGCAGTGGACGAAGCACATTGAGATACACATGCACTACATCTAGGAATTAGTACATGAAGGGATCATTGACTTACATTTCCGTCCTTCAGCAGAACAACCAACAAACATTTTCACCAAGACCTTCACTGAGCATAAATTCCATTCTCTGCAAGGTCATCTTGGAGTGAAGGACACAGTTGCCTAGCAATTGTAGTTCTTCTTTTTACATACATTGTACCTTGAGGGGGGTTTTTTCCCTCTTTCCTCACTTTATTTTCAGTGTATCTTTTGTACTTGGGTACCTAACATGGCCTCGTTGCCGGGATCCAATATTTATTTTCACCATAGTGATGTTCAGGGGGGGTGTTGGAGTTACTTCACACACACCTAGGATTTATTTTTCCTAAGGTTTTTATTTGTTTATTAGTCATAATTAGTCATCATCTAGTCTCCTATATTTTAGGAGAGAATATTCCACCTAGAGAATATTCTCTTTTAATTGACACTTCAGTTTGACTAGTTGAGTTAAGTTTAGATGTTTCATTGGGAGCATCACCATGCAACATTGGGATCGTCACAATGATAATTCAAACTTGCCTTGGTATCATCACCAGAGTGGCGCATTAGCCTTGATTCCTTGATTTATCTCCTCACTACTCTATGTTCAGTCAGTTAGCTGAAGACTAGTTGACTAGTTAACTCAACTAGGTGGTAGTTCACTCCCGTAACTGTCTGAGAGACTAGAATAGGTGGTAGTCCACTCCTGTAACTGTTGGTGTGTGTCCAGATCACTCTATACCACCACTATGGCGACTTGGTTCACCTCAAGTCGAACTCATTGAGTTATATAGAGTATATCATGTGTAAATTGTTCATTATTCACAACGGTTAATGCAAATTCTTCCATTCTTTCTCTCCTTCATCTTCTTTCTTCTATTCTCTCTGCAATTGTGTGTATCAGTTTTTAGCTAGATCTATTCTGTGTAGGTTCAACACATTTACACTTATCAGTAAATAGGATTTGGATCAAGCATGTGCAAAGAGAACAAAAAGTGGATAAAGTTCTTGCATGGTTGCATTGACATTTTGATTTCACTTGATTGACATCTTTTTCAGTAGTTAGGGTAGGTAGGAGTGCGAATAAGCTCGGTACTACGATAATTTATTTTAGCAATCTGCAATTTTCATTTTCATCTTAGTTTCAGATTTCAGTTTGGAGCATATACAACTTTGGGTTTTCAGTGGATGCAAGTTACAAGTTACAGTTGGAAAGTTGAGTTTGGGAGCAACCCAATGGATAGGCGCCTAGTCTACTGTTCTTTGCTACCTCACAGGGAGGATAGAATCTCCGTTGGAGCTAGTTGTTATCACCATGATTTTCATATCTAAGGTTAAAGGTTTGTCAACAATTTGCAAAGTTATTCCTGTTAGCACCCATATCATTTTTATGCCCGACATCATATAACATCTCCAAGGGTCAATTTCAAAGGAAGATTATCATTTATTATTTCCATTTCCATTTGAAACTATGCATTGCGCATAACACTTCACCACGCAAAGGATTCTGCTGTGAAGTGGATTTCATCGTGCAGTAGATTTCATCGTGTATGGGATGTTGTCGCACATAAGATGTTGTCGCGTAGAGGATGTCATCACACAATGGATTTCGTCGCACAATGGAGTTTGTCGTGCAGTGGATGTTGTCGCGCATAGGATGTTGTCACGCAGAGGATGTCATCGCACAGTGGATTTCTTCATGCAAAGGATTCTGTCGCGCAAAGGATGCTTTTGCAGAGGATTTTCCTGCGCACAAGCTACAGGTCGTGCTGTGCAAATGACTGGTTTAGTGGTCAACTTCAAGATCATTTTATGAGCAACTGGAGAGGAATTTTGAATCTCCCCGAGAGGTTTTTTTTGAGGAAAAACCAAAGAACAAAAACCTCTCTCATATTTGAAAAAAGTTTCATATTTTGGTATATTATAAGGAATATTTGATCCCTATTTAACAGTTTTCATGATTTCCTGTCCGAGACATGTTTTTGCGACACATATTCCAACCATATGGAGATGCATTTCAAGAAACTGAGAGACATTTTTCTTTTCAACGAGCTTAAATAAAAAATCATCTCTCAATTTTGAAATATTTTTTTTTTATTAGTGATATATGATGTCATATTTAACGCCTATTTTCCCAGTTTGTTGCACAATCCGCTGTGTGTTTACTGTAGGTTACTTTTGCGTAGTAGACTTGTTGTGCAGGGATGATAGAGTGTCCAGAAATGCACATGATGACTTATCACAACCATATGGTCAAATTTTGATCATGATCAATGATTTAAAAAAATATTTCAGTTACGATTACGATTTGGCAAAGTCGGGTTTTCTATTTTTAGTAAATCTGTTGAAGTTATTGTTCTCTTTCAAAGAAATCATATCCATGATTCTAGGAGAGAGTAGTTCGACCCTAGAAGAAAAGGGTGACATTAGTTTTATATATATGGGGATCATTTTCATGTAAAAGGGGTTGGTTGGAGAAATAGTGTAGACAATGACTATTGATTGTAGTTTGTTTTGATCCGATTGAAACTTAATGCAAAAGTCCTGAAGATTTGATGAGAAGATTCTAAGGGTGGAAATATGCTGTATTGTATTCTTTATTTGCGTATGTGATTTCCTGTGCTATTATATTCACATCTGTAATTTCCTTCTAAACCGGAATGTGATTTCGAATCTAGAATTCACTGCACAGTGCTCTAGATTCACGCCATTTAGACAAATTGTGTTTCTTCTAAGTTAACTTTGAATTCATCTCCAACGGTGCTCCGAGTTGCTTCATTTGTTTTTCTCTCGCCACACACAATGATTTTAACTGAAGACTGTTTCTCATTTAGCCTTTATCCTCTCGATTTTAGTCATTAAGTCATTAAGTCATTTGTTTCTATCATTTTCTTAAATCGACTCCATTGCCCAATGGTACTTTCTCTCTTGCTTGTCCTACCATCCCTTTTAAAACAAAAATAAACTTGTCCTATTGTAGAATCTGACCTCTGTGCATTTATTGATGAAATATTTGAGTTATTACCAGTCATTAGACATACGAGAGATCCCTCTCTGATTGTATAGGTCAGAATACAATCTAAAGTTGGTTGAAACAATTACCCCGGGGCTTTCTTTGATACAACCCAAAGAAATTACCGAGTGCTAACAACACCTACTAGTATTATAATATTAGCATAGTTAAATAATAGTTCCTAAGAAATACTTTGCGGGCATAATTCATGTTTATGATTTTAATCGTCAACAAACCTCAGTAGAGAATATGGATAAGAAAGCAAGATCAATTTAACAATGAAGAATTCACACTTTCTCTATAGGATAAACATAATAAACATGGTTGGTATGTTGACTGTGGTTGTTCAAAACACATGACAGGTGATGAAGACAAGTTTATTACATTGACAAAGGAAAGATATGGATTAGTCTCTTTTGGAAGTGATGACTTAGCTAGAATCATTGGAATAGGCAAAATCATAATTGGAAACAAGAATACCAAGGAAAACAAATTTCTACTAGTGGAAGATATGAAACATGATATTCTAAGTGTAAGTCAAATGTGTTACCAAGGTCATAAAATTAAGTTCGATTCACATAAGTGCGATATAAGAAAACCAGGTTCAAGAAAATTGATTGCAACAACTGCAAGAACTTCAAGCAACATATATGTATTAAGTGAAATTTTAAATGAAAAGTGTTGTCTAGGAAATGAAGATGAAGGTTGGATATGGCACAAAAGAATGGGTCACATAAAATTCGATAACCTTGTAAAATTTAGAAAAAAGGAAGTAGTCAGAGAAATGCCCCAGATCACGAAACCAACCAACACATTATGAAAGCATTGTCAAATAGGAAAGCAAACAAAGACCATGGTTCATAAAAGGAAGTGAAAACAAAAACCTCTACATCAAGGTAACTCAAGATAGTATTTATTAATTGAATTTTATGTTGATGATATTATTTTTGGAAGTGATGATGACAGGTTAAGCCAACAATTTGCAAAGGATATGCATAATGAATTTGAAATGTCATTACTTGGAGAACTACCCTTCTTTTTGGGTGTTTAGATATGTTAAAGCAACCAAGGAATTTTTATTTTTCAAACTAAATATATCATAGAAATGATAACGAGGTTCAGAATGGAATATTTCAAACCAATTAACACTCCTATGAAAACCAATTGCAAGTTGAGAAAATATGTTGATTCAAAGTCTACAGACCATAGGTAGTACATGTCAATGATTGGCATCTTACTATATGTGACAACATCTAGAACAAATGTAATGTAGGAAGTTGGACAGTGGCACGATTTCAAGCATCACCTAAAGAATCACATGTGTTAGCAGTGAAGAGGATTTTCATATATCTCAAGGTCACCTAAGAGTTTGGATTATGGTATCCAAAAGGAAAGGATATATCACTTATTGCCTACATAGATGCATATTGGGAAGGTTGCATTGATGACCGATGAAGCACCAATGGAGTGACATTATACTTGGGTAAGTGTTTGGTATCTTGGCTAAGAAAGAAACAATCATCAATATCATTTTCTACAACTAAAGCAGAGTATATTGCAACAACAACATGTTGTACATAGGTTTTGTGGATGAAAAAAACTTTGATAGATATACAAGTTGAGTATGATGATTCCATTCCTATATATTGTGATAATACAAGAACTATCAATATATCAAAGAATCAAGTGATGCACTCCAAGATGAAGCACATTCCAAACAAGTATCACTTTCTACGGGAACAGGTTGTAGAGAAAAACATCACAGTTGAATATGTGGTGACAAATGAACATGTTGTAGATATCTTCACAAAACCACTTCCAATGGAAGCCTTTGAGTATCTCTGCCAAAGACTCAGAGTAATTTCTACTCCCAAATGAATTCTTTTGAATGATTATCTTGTGTGTCTTAGATTTACACGAGGAAGCACCATACAAAGGAAATTTTAGGTTGGGGGAATAGGTTCATGAAGAGTTCAGTTAGGGGGAGCAACCCCAAGGACAGTTCAGTTAGGGGGAGTATCCCCATACATGAAGTTAAATTTTACATTTATTTCAAAGGGGGAGAGATTCACCAGATGCAAGTCAGAGACATAGATTCTTGGAAAGAGAACACTGAGGAATGTTTCTTTCACATCAACCTACAACCTGTCACTGTGTCCAGACTATAATTGTACCTTGTGCTTACATGCTCATACATATCCTTTACCCAAAGAATCTATATCTCTCTCTAGTCATGTGCCATATAAGTGTGTGTAATCATGAACAAGTATAATAATCCTCACATTAACTAGACATTAAACCCTTTCTAAAATTCAGCCTCTCAATACATCAACCACTTCACAAATACAAGCTCTCAATCATGTATCACAATAACCCTTAACCATATGCCAAGAAATACAATATGTGCCTCAACACTAACAAGATATATCAATGATAAATATAGCATCATATTTCTATAGACCTGACTTATACAAAAGGTCCCATGCAACCACTAATCTCTCTAGGGAAAATCCTCAAACCTCCATAACCATTTCTCATGTATACAACAAAATCCAATTACTCATAGAAATAAGACATATCTTTTGAACCAATAGATAGATTTGATGTACCTGATCACTGTAGACCTTCTTGGGAGATTTATTTCAGACTCTAGACACCCGACATCTTCATCTTCTCAAGTTTCTATGGATTTTCTTTCATGTATGCACCCTAATATACTGTTATTCCGCATACATATGCACCCTGCTCAACTGCAGCCCATGTACACCTAAAAAACTAGGGTTTTTTTTTTCAGTATTTTCTGTAATTCCGAAACTTTCTCCGTCAACCCTTCGTGCTACCTCAGACTTGCACAACTCCAGATATATCAATGAGTACCTGTAATAAACCTTACACAATAATAGATATTCAATGTTCTCAATAGGTGCTAATAGGAGAGCCTTTATCTCTTATTTATACTTCCATGTAGCTTCCTCAAGGGGTTACCTTCTAACCAACTTAATTGAATTTCCTTGTTTTAGGACTAACCCACTTCTAACCACTTGTCCACTTCTAACCGAGTTTTCTACAAATAGTAAATTCTCCACTTCTAGTCACAACAAATTTATTTTTAATTGTTTTCTTATTGCAACAACTTAACCCATGATTAACTCCTAGTTTTACTCAGTTGACTAGTCAACTTCTTCTAGGAGCTTCTAGAATAATGACTTCTTTGACCTTCTAGATAACTCATGAGGGTTCTCCAAATTCATAAGGCCATAACTCTCTAATCGTGAGGAGTTATGTGGCATTCCACATATCACCAGAAATGGCATGACATGTAATATCCATCTAGAATAGTATTGCCTACAAATATATTAAACTTCATACTATTATACATCAATCAAACTGAAGTTCCTTAACCATATTGTTGGGGATACCAAAATTTTCTACCGGACTTGCTTCAAGGGTTGACATCAATGAAAACCAACCCAATTAATAAAACCAATTACATTAGATAAATTTGTATGGAATAATGATTTTTTATGGTATCATGATTTCCTATACTTATGTAAGAATTATCAACTCAAATAGAAGGTACTTTTGGAACTGAACACTTCTCCTATAGGAGGACATTCAAGGTTCTTGAAAACTTACCATAGGACCAAGAAGGATTTTTTTTGGGAAGGTATTAGAACTAATGTTCAAAATTTTGTGTCTTTATGTGTCGTCTGCCAACAATATAAGGGAGAGGAAATCAAGATTCCATGTCTCCTACAACCATTAGTTATACCAAGTCAACATTGGGAAGAAGTTTGAATGAATTTTATTAAAAGTTTACGCAAATATGAAGGAAATACTGTCATTATGGTAGTAGTGGACCGACTCACAAAGTATGGCCATTTTCTCTCTCTTTCTCATCCTTTTAAAGAAATTACAATAGTTACAAAATTCATGGTAAACGTTCAAAATCTACATGAATTCCCCAAGATTATTGTAAGTGACAGAGATCCAATTTTCACTGAAAATTTTTGGACTAAATTATTTGCTTGTTTAGGTTCTCAATTGGCTCATGGATCATCTGACCATCCTCAATTCGATGGGAAAATTGAGATTCTAAATAAATGTATAGAAAAATATCTTCATTTATTTGCATCTGATAAATAAACACAATGGGTCAAGTAGTTCCCCTTGGAAAAATGGTGGTACAACACATCCTTCCATACTTCATAAAAAATGTCCCCATTTCTGGAACTTTATGGATATCATCCTCCATCCATAACATCACCCTTGAAAGGGATTGCAAATGTTTAAGCATTGGAGTACCACATAGGGCACCAACAAGAGGTTCTCAAACTATTAAAGGACAACTTGGTTATGGTACAAAATAGGATGAAACAAAAAGTGGATCAATATCACATTGAAAGGGAATTTGAATTGGGGGATTGAGTATATTTTAGGCTACAACCATATAAACAGATGTCCCTCAAGAAAAAACATAATCACAATAAATTAGCACCCAAATATTATGGCCTCTGTAAGGTGTTGAAAAGGATTGAAAGTATGGATTATAAATTGGAGTTGCCTTCGTCTTCATGTTTACATCCAGTATTCCTTGTTTCTTGCTTAAATAAGGTAACTAATGAACATATCCCAGTCCAAAATATTTTACTAGAGATTAATGAAGAAGGGAAAATCATACTGAACCAGAAAAAAATCCTTTAAGTAAGGATCAAGCAACTAAAAAATCGAGCAATTACCGAATACCTCGTCAAATGGAAGAACCTTCCAGTGTAAGATGCGACATGGGAAGATGGTTTATTCATGCAGAAACAACCACAATTATTCAAGTGTTGAGGACAACACTTGTTTGAAGGGGAGGGGCATGTTAATCCCTAGACAAATCCCCATGTTAGGTATAAAACCCCTTATTAAGCCCTAGATATTGAATTATTACATTTCTAGTGTTATATTAGTAGGTAGGCTAGAACCCTTCATTGTACCGTTTCATTATAACTATACCTTTTGTATCCTACACACACACACACACCAAGGAGACATAACTTTAGGATAATCTTATCTCATCTTGTACATTGAATATATTGTAAACAGAGGTTTCTCTCTCGAAGTGGATTGTTATTCATTGTTTTTTATCATTCTCAAGGTGTTTATTCATAACACAAGACATGGTGAAGAGTTCCCACACAATTTTGAAAACAACTTGGTTCCCTCCACTCAACTATTTCCTTATGAAATGTGGTGAAGAACACCCAAGTTAGCCCAAATTATTCTTTTCAAACTTGAGTTTCTCCTAAGTTTTTTTTGGCACTCGAGGTATTGTGGCACTACCTTGCCTCGACCATAGGGTCTTGGCTATTTTGTGCCTACTGCAACCAAACTATGCCTCTTCGCTTAAGGATTGCCATTTTTTTTCCCTAAGGTACAATATTTCAAATGCAACTAAGTCCTATTCAACCAACATCATTCAATATTAGGCACATGTCCAACCATGATCTTTAAAACATCCCAACAATACTTTAACACTTAGATAATATTTCAATACTTAGACAACACAATACATTGCAAGGAACATAAACTTCATCCAAGTAAAGATACTACAACACATGTATGTGTGTCACCTAAGGAGGATGTCTTAAATTTATTTATATGAATAATGTTATAGATTTACAACAAGGGAGTTGCGACCTTCTACCTGCATCTCTATTATAGATGTAGAATAAGTCTAAGGAAATATGGCCTTCTTCCCACTGCTCATTAGACTTGCATAATCCAACCTATGAAGCAACTAAAAACCTACCTTTTATAGGCGATTTCTTCTTCTTCTTCTTACTCAGCCAATGGAATTCATGTTACTATTTCATTCTTGAATTTATCACAATCGCAGAGCTCCTTTACACTCTTGGTGAATGATGTTGAATGATTGATTCCTTAGAACCTTTGAGGTGTCCACTATTTATACAAGACTTGTCTTGTACTTGCAAGACCCTCCAAGTCTAAGTGGACCCAAGTGCTCACAATTCCAACTTCGACTATGCCGGATGGTTCCTTTTCCCCCTTCATGTCTTTTTCGTTGATTTTTCGTATCCCACAAGTGCTTTCAGTCATGCCAACTATGTTATCTAGTGCGTCTAAGTGTTCCCAATTGTGTCTAGTTAGCCATGCATTGTGCCCAAATGATTCTAAGTGTTCCCAATGGATGCATGACTAACAAGTGCATCCCACGAATTTTCTCTGTAGACACTTGTACCCAAAGGTACTTCTAACATATATCACAAACCCCAAGTGTGGAATGACCAACTCCTCAGGTTTGCATGTATCCCAAGCACCCATGTTTATAAGTGCTAATCAATTTCTCTATGCTACTTTTTCCATCAAGTATAGTGCATTTTTGTAGACAAGGTTTCCCATGGAAACCCTCTTTTCCTTTCCTCGCCAAGCTCCCTTCCAAGCTTCTCTTAGTATGACCAACTAATGCAAGTTTCCAAGGTTTGTAGTGTGTCCAATCTATAAGCAAGGGTGTATGAGATGTATGTGGTGTGCCTTGTTAGTGGGCCAAGGCACTTGTAATGTACCTAGTGAGGATAATATGAGGTAACTATGGGGGTACTTGGTAGTTGATGGGTAATAAGTATACCCACTATGTAGTTAAAATGAAATAATATAATAATAATGGGTATTTGGAATAGAACCTAAGAATGCTCATGAGAAATTATAAGCACACATTAGTATCATTGTATTGGAGGTGTGTTGGATGTATTTTTTCTTATAAAGCATGGATTGTGGAGTGATTCCTTCCATAAGGAGTATGTTATGGTGTTTCCCTACCTAAAGGGTTATTCCCTATATTCTTGTGTTGTTTATGGTGAAATTTTTGGTATATTTGAAGTTTAAGAGTATTTTTATGAACTTTATGGTTTATTCTCTCTTATATCTATCACGGTTTACTACAAGTGGTATCATAGATCTCATACCACTTGTAGTGAACCTTGATAGATATAAGAGAGAATAAACCACACAAATTTAGAATTAAACTCTTGTCTTAAGAAACATACCAAAACATTTACCATGAACAACGCAAAAGTATAGAGATAAGAACCCTTAAGGTAGGGTAACATCACCAATTACTCCTTATGGAAGGAATCACTCCACAAGCCATGCTTGCTACAAGAAAATACATCTAACACACATCCAATACAATGATACTAGTGTATTTATACTTTCTCATGAGTATTCTTAAGGGTTTATGAAAAATACCCCTTATTATTATATTATATTATTTCATTTTAACTACACAGTGGGCCTATTCCATTACATACATTATCTCCTTGGGTACCTCCCTAGGTACCTCCCTAGGTACCCCATATTATCCTCCCTAGTTACATTACATTCCATCCTCTTTTGCATGCTCCATACCCCAAAACATGGGAAGAAGCAATATACTATGACCTTCTAAGCTATGCAGTCAATTGTACAATGCATGAGCATCCATCCTAGTGAAATGTGGAAATGGGCTCCAACTATGGTATTTCCTGCTCGATATTCATTCTGGTTTCTCCTTTGGATCCATGTATTTTTTTTTCTACTATGATATATCCATGCATTGATTTTTTTCATCCACGTGCCTCCATACTAGTTACCTTTCTAGCTCCATGTTGATCTATAATAAGGTTGTTGATGCTCATGCCATTTCCTTGACGACTGTGTTTCTATGAGTGGTGTGGGTGGTGATATACAACATCATTATCTATTAGTTCTTGTTTCTTTGAATCTTCAACATGTGGTTCTTTTGAGTCCTTTAGTGCCTTATCTTCTTCTTCATTTTTATGCCCTGTCTGGGGATTTTATTCATGTGCTTCTATATGCTCTTCTTCTGATTCAACCTTAGCTATCAATCATTTTTTATTTTAATATTAAACATGTAGTTCCATATCTTCTTCTTACTTTTTATGCCCTTCTCACAACTTTTCATCCTGTGCTTATATAGTCTCTTCTTCTTATTCACCCACAGACTCTTTTTCTGATGCATCATTAGGTACCACAATTAGTTTCCTTGCCATAAATTCTTTAGGTGCCCCCTTGGTCCCTTCTTACTTAGTAAGGAAAATATCCTATAGTGTAATTTATTTTTCTTATATCAAAGCTTCAAAAAAATCTTTCACACATTAATATTAATTGTACCTGTTGATTATTTGGGTTGGTTTTCATTGATGTCAACCCTTGAAGAAAGTCTGGTAGCGAATTCCAGTAGCACAAAGGTTTGGGTGATGGACCCAAGTTTGTTTTATGTATAATGGTATGAGTTTTAATATATTTTAAGGTAATATTGTTATATATGGATAGTACATGTCATTCCATTTCTGGTGGTATGTGGAACGTCACATAACTCCTCACGGCTAGAGAGTTATGGCCATGTGAAGTTGGAGAACCTTCTTGAGTCATCTAGAAGCCCCAAAAGGTCAAAGTAGTCAAAGTGGTTGCAAAGAATAAATTATTTAAATAATAAAGTGAAGTGATGACTGTATTATAAGTCAAAGTGAATACATAATAAATTATTTAAATGATAAAGTTAATGGAGAAATTACTAAGTGGACAAGTGGTTAGAAGTGGGTTAACCCTAAAATAAAGAAAGTGGTTTAAGAGATTTTAGAAGGTAAATAATAAAGTGAAGTGATGAGTGTACTATAAGTCAAAGTGGATACAAAAGAAATTATTTAAATAATAAATTTAATGGAGAAATTACTAAGTGGACAAATGGTTAGAAGTGGGTTAACCCTAAAATAAGGAAAGTGGGTTAAGATGGTTAAAAGGTAACCCCTTGAGGAAGCTACATGAAAGTATAAATAAGAGGAAAGGCTCTCTCATTTTAATCACACTTGAGAATATTGAATATCTACAAGTGACTCAGGTAACCAAAGGATACATAAGGCAAATTTCAGAGGGAAGGTGAAGTAAAGAAGGCCAAAATTCAAGGGAGGATAAATTCTTTTGATGATGCTTTCTAAGGTATGTTATTTACAGGTCATCTCACCATTTTCACAATAACGTTTTTTATAGAATGATTCAGACCATGAAATTGGGAGGTCGTTGAGGAAACATATCCAAGTAGCTTTGATAGAAATTTAAGCTTGTGGGTCGTTGTATTTTTGGAGTTACACTCCGTGGAAAATAGGGTTTGTGGCTAGTCTTGAAACTAGTCTAAAACAAGTGTTTCAGATAAAAACGTCATAACTTATTCATAACAATACAAATTAAGTAAGAAAAAATGTATTGGTTAGAGTACAATCTATAGTATTCTGTGTACCATTTTCAGACCCATACAAAAGATATTCCGTGATGAGCATGCTCTACAAGTTCTCTCTCTAGAATAAGCCAAAATTCAACAAGGTATGCCATTTTTGCTATAACTCCTTTTCTGAGAGGTTCCAACTAAATAAATATGGAGGAATTTCATAAAAGACACTGAAGAACATTGTGTACCATTTTCAGATTTTTTTTCATTACAAGTACATAGTTATGATTATTGCAAGTTAGGGTTGTTGACTAATCCAAAATTAGTCATGTGAGACTAAAGTAAAGTTTGATGAAAATGCTAGTCTCTTGTTGTTAAAGTTAAGGAAGGTTTGAAGGTATGTGATCATATACACCAGGTTTGTTACAGAGTTACAAATCAGATTTGGATGATGAAATTGATGAGGGGTTTTGGTTGAGGTACATGTTGGGTACATGATTGAGACAAGTAGTTGATGAGTTGGCACATACATGAGGTGTATAGTTGATGATGTTGGTACATCTTGATGAGTCATATTTTATGTGTATTTGATTCATGATTGGTACATATTTGGTGCATGGTTGATGCACTCGTTGATGGTATAGGTTGGTGCATGGTTGATGCACTTGTTTATGGTACAGGCTGATTACAGGTTGAGGTACAGGTTGGTGCATGGTTGATGCACTTGTTTATGGTACAAGCTAATTACATGTTTTTTGGTATAGGTTGGTGCATGGTTGATGCACTTGTCTATGGTACATGTTGATTACAGGTTGAGGTACATGTTGGTGCATGGTTGATGCACTTTTTTATGGTACATGATGATTTCAGGTTGTTTGGTATAGGTTGGTGCATGGTTGATGCACTTGTTTATGGTACAGGTTAATTATATGTTGATTGGTATAGGTTTACAACAGTATATATCACAGTGATAGTGTGACAGTGGCTCCATCATTATACTTATATTTCAGGGCGGTTGGACGGGGAAAGGACAGGTGGTTGTATCCACCTTCCGGTTGTAGCTAGAGAACATAGGGAGTTGGAGCCTCCTTTTGGTTGTAGCCAGAGAATTGGGGAGTTGGAGATTCCTTCAGGTTGTAGCCTGAGAAACTAGGGGGTTGGATCCTCCTTCTGGTTGTAGCCAAAGAATTGGGGAGTTGGAGATTCCCTCAGGATGTAGCTTGAGAAACTAGGGGGTTGGAGCCTCCTTCCAGTTGCAGCTAGAAAACAAAGGAATTTGGTGCTTCCAATGAATGTAATTCTTAAAGACATATAATAAAAATAATTCCCTGGTTTTCTCCCGCTTTGGGTTTCCACGTAAAACACTGGTGTACTGTGTATGTGTATGATTTCTCATTTGTTCATTGTTTATTTACTTTGCAACTATTGGATGATAATGCTACATTGATATAACACTTTCATTTTATGGTGAGAAAGGATTAAATTTCTCTATTACTGATTCACCCCCCCTCTTAGTAATCCAACAATTGGTATCATAGTCGGTTCGTTTAGGAAACAATTTAACCATTAGAAAGAGATCATGGATTATTCTGAGAATGGAGTACCAATGTTTAATGTTCAAAATGGTTTAAATTATGATATGTGGAGCAGAAGGACGGAATTATTTTTACAGGCACAGGGAAATTATATTTTTCTATCAGTTGTTATAGGATATGATAGTTCAAAAAGGGCAAAGACTTCAGCCAAGAAGAAATTGAAGAAGAATAAAAAAATAGAAATGGATTTCATCTGGGAAGGAATACCTAATCCGGTAAGAGAAAATGTTGGTAAATGTTCATCAACCAAAGAAATTTGGGATAAGTTACATGACATATATTCTTCACCCATCACAGATTCATAAAATGCCAAAGAGGATGCAGATACAGATCAAGAAGAATTATGTTCACAATGTCAAATAGATTCAGAAGACGAAGAGTACATAATCACTAGAGGTATGTTGTTTTTCTTTAATTGTGAAAAACACAGACATCTTGAAATAAAATGCCATGAAGGAAATGAGACAAAAAAACTAATTGAAAATGAAGACAATTATGAAGCAGAATTGACTAGTGCTTTAGATGAACTAAGAGAAGAAAACAAGTCACTCAAGAAAGAATTGATGAAACAAAAGAAAAGTGTTCACATTTTTGAAGAATCCCAACAGGTCATCGAGAACTTAAGAACTCAGCTAGAAGAAGCTCGAAAGATCGAATAAAATATTGATTATCAAAAGAAGTATTTGGAAGCCAACATAGCAACACAGAAGGAAGAAGCAGAAATGAGAGAGACGATATTGACAGATCATCTTAAGAAAAGAACTAACGATCTAAACCAACTTGAGGAAGAGTTTGGTCAGGAAGAGAAAGGACTTGAAGAAGAAATAATCACATTAAAAATGCAACTTGAAGAAGCAAAAAGAACAGAAGAAGTCATGAAGTCTCAGATAATGAAGAAAGAAGAAGAGGTTGAGAAGCTTGAAGAAGAATTTGTCACATTGAGAAGTAAATCATCAATATCAATAAGAATGTTGAAGAGACAGAAACATCCAAATCAACTATACAGAATGAAGAGAAGCACTCTAGGTCGCTAGAAAAGAAGAATGAAGAATATAGAAAGAGTTATGCATAAATACTCAAAGGAAAGAATCATAGTCAACTAGAATATAAGAAAACTATTGAAGATACATCTTCAAGAAGACCATCCATGTTCAAGACACAAAGAAGCTTCAATCATGATCATGATCATTCAAGGAAAAAATTCAGAAGGACTACACCACAAAGAAGATCATTCACTCCCAGTTATGAAAATTTCTTTTACGGTCATTGTTTTTATTGTACTAATTTTGGACATAAGGTTGCAAATTGTAGGGATTATAAAAGAAATGTTCAAGCAAGAAATGAATATGTGGCCCCACGTGTCATTGAATGTTACAAATGTCATAACTATGAGCACATAGCTAGTGATTGTAGAAGCATGATCGATACTTCTTTTATCACCATAACAATTTTCTTTTGATGGAATCCAAGTCTGGAAATTTGGCGAGGAGCTACATCGGTGTGGAGGCACGATACTTTGGAGGACCAGGTCACATATAGTGGAGAAAGGGCTAAACATAGCTGAGACATGGAAGTGATGGGGCCCGGTGGGCCATAGATCTTGAGAAACCCATATCGACGGTCATGAGACATATCGAGCGAGGAAATAACGCGAAGGTTAAGAACTAGAGAGCGGGCCAAGGAAAATACCGTGGTTTTATCCCAAAGACACGTGGCACCACCAGAGGCATATCGGGGCGAAAAATGGTCTACCTGAAACCACTTTGCCTCACTCCCGATATCGAAAAGCGCATATAAAAGGAGTGCCCTGGTCATTATTTTATGATATTTCAAATCTTTTGAACGTTTGAAAATTGGCACAAACGCTCCGTCGAATTTAAGCTCAACAGTGAAATAGACTCACACATTCTCCGCTAATTCATAGGTATTTTTCAAAATGGTCATGAATACTATCATTTTATCCATAATAGAGCAAGATCCCGCCTCTAAAGAAGAATCCCTAATTGACAGGGACTCCGATGTTTTTGACACAAAAATAATTGTCTCACCCATTTCAGTATCCAGAGCCAATTTGTTAGACAATGTCAGGAAACGAATACCATTCTTCGAAGTGGCCCAAGCATCCATAACCCCTTACGTCATCGAAGTCGCGTTCCCTTTCCCAGAGTTCATAAGCTGGTGTGTAGAACAATATTCATAGGAAGAAAAGGTCATTTTGAATAAGTTAGGGTCAAAGGTCTTGTGCAGAATAGATAGCTTGTCAATTCGAAATGCTCTCGGTACACCATAGTCTTCCCTCGCATTTTCAGAGCCCTTCGAGGAAGAGAAAATAATCAAAGTTTATAGAGAGTTCCCCCCCGAGGTCAAAACCCTATTTTTGCAGACCATTATTGTAGTGTCCCCAAGGCTGAGCCCCATTGCAAACCATGTTCTAAAAGAAATTGTAAATATGTGTTAGAGGCTGGTGAGCCAAGTTTGTATAACCCGGTGGGCTTATGTGATTGTTAGGCCAGAGAGCCTAAGGGTTGGAGGCCAAGGGCCTGATCTTGTACTTGTATGTATGCAGAACATTTAATAAGATTGAAAAAAAAAACACCGCCAGGTGTAGACCGACCACGATGAATGAGTGAAGGGGGACTGAGCATCCACAAAGTGGGCAAGGAATTAGGGGTTGGAACCTGGGAAAGGGGCTAAGTGTTGAGCCTGGGGGCTAAGCCTAGGGGGATTAAGCATGGGAATAATATTTTAATATTATCCCAAAAAGACATGTGTATTTTATGTTTTATCCTAAGTTTCTGGAAAGGGGAGGACGTACAAGGGTGATGCGTGCTGGTGGAATGCATGCAGTTCCATGGGTGACAAGTGTCAACCCTGACGCATGTGAATAAAATGGCCAGGGTGAGCTGTGAGAAGGGTTCCTCCTCCATTCTACCCGATTTCCTGAACGCGTACAGAGCCCTGGATAGTACGACCAACCCGACTCCTGCAGAGAACCTTCATGCGTCCCTGTGATTCGAAAAGTCTGTGTCTGGCTCTGAGAAAACCCGTGTGTACATTCCCTGAATGAGAAGCCTGTTTTGATTTCGGGAAAGAGTCTGTGTTTGTTCTAGAAATCTGGTACACCCCTTCTCTGTTCTAAACCGAGGAGTCTGAATCGATCCCTGTGTGGATGACTCGTCACACATCCCTGAGAATCCAGAGTGTGAGTCTATCCCGTGTTGCCAGATTGACAAAACATAAGTGTCCCATCCCTGCTAAGCCTGGTTATGCTGTTGCACCTGTCTGGAGCTGCCCTGGGGTGTTCATGTCTGGATTCTCGTTGATTGTGGTGGACGTGTAGTGTTTGATCCTATGTGGCTTGTTGGCCAGTTTGTACAACACTCTCTCTAGGTGAGAGAGGTGGTTGAAGTTGGAAGAATAGGTTGTTGGACCTGTGAGTGACTCCCTCTAGGTGAGAGAGTGCGCAAAGGAAGGAGAGAACTCTTGGAAGGAGCCTTGTAGTTTCCATAGAGACCGGAGACTTTCGGTCTGGCCTGTTCCTGTAACCCAAGGCAAGGGAGATTAGCAGCCGAAGGACTGTCCAGGTGACAGAGAAGGTGTATACTCCTGGGGTGGAATAGGCATGTGGGGAATGAGGGTTTGTGGGCAGTGAGCGTGGGAGGTTCTTGGGAGAGAATTCCATCCTTGTGGTTGGGTGTTGTTTCCCTGTAACCTCAACCTAGCCTAGGATTCCTTGTCTTGGGGTTGAGCTTAGTCCCAGATCGGGGGTGACCCACTGCTGAGCTGATGAGAAGTGTGTTCTAAGGCTGGGAGGTTCATGGAAGGCTTGCACTTGGTTGGTGGAACTACCACTGTTCAAAGATAAGTACCAGATGATGCTTTAATTATGTTTCTGTATCTCTGTGTATTATAATCATCATGTATTCTACTGCGCATATCAATTTAATGTTAATGTTATTGATTGTTATTATAACAGTAAATAATATGTTTACTCTGAGCTTAAATGTATTTCTTTGCTTAAACGCATGTGGATTATATAATTCCTGTATGAGTTATGTACAAAGGGGTGTTATAGATTTCTTTTAAGAGTGTTTAAGCCTTGGTAGCCCGAAAAATGTGCGCTACAGTTTGGTATCAGAGCTATGGTTTCGACACAGAGCCTAGATGGGCCAGTGGAGCGGTCTTTGGACCGAGAGTGTGAGGGAAATTGGGTCTGGAAGGCCAATTTCGGACCTTGGTTTACCCTGAAGTGTCAAGGAGTTACTTGGTGAGTTTTTAATCTCAGGAGGTTTAGCAGCGTGCGAAACCGTAGTCGGTGTGGTCTATGGCCATGGGGAAATAGGTCTCCACTTCAATAGTGTTAGAACCTTAGGATCTGCTCGAGAGGGAAGGTGAACCCTCGTGACCATCAGATCTAGAGAGTATGTGTAGGGTTTAAATCCCTTTTGAATCGCACAGGAGTGTGGGAATCGCGATACGTGAACTCTCAAAAACCACAAAATGCCAAAAAGATCTACACCGTAGATCATGGGGAAAGGAACTTGACCGTTGGATCACGTAGTTTAGTAAACAGTGATTTCGGGATTTCAGTAGATGGAGGTTCGAGATGTGGAGTGCATGAACTCCCGATGCCCAAAACCCTGAAATGCCGAAAAGATCTACGCCGTTGATCTGAGGAGGGGATCTGACCGTTGGATTCCATGCTTGGATTGGACGTCGGCGCATGAATGCATACCACGTGCCAGTGAGTCGAGAAGACATGCGAGAGTTGTGGGACCCGATGACGTCGTTAAAAGCAACATGGACCCTCCTGAATGTACCACGTGCGATGGTGGTGAAGGGCGACAGCTGTGCTGTGGGCTCGGAGAATAAATTAATTCGCGATTTCGGGGACTCGCGAGATAAGAGCACGGGAGCTCGAAATTGAAACTCACGAAGTCGGGAGTAGCGAGAACACAAGGAGAAAAGTCAACATTGCTTCTTGGGGTTTCATGAAAGGGAGGTGCCAGGGTTGGATTCCATAACTCGCGAAGGTACGAGTAGTGAAGAGTGCTAGCACTTATCCCTAGACTACGGTCATGCGTAGCAGATGCTAGCGAGGAGGGAGCCATACCCGTGTCGCATCTCGGGTATCGACGTTTAGAGGAAATGAGTCGAGGGTCTTCGACTCACGAACTCGTGAGATCGCGAGTTGCGAAAGGGTGACTTTGGTTATGAATATTTAACTGTTGGATCCTCATGGACCGAGATTCCGTAGTTTCGAAGTCCCGAAATCTGCAGAGCCCAACGAGAGCTCAGAAAACTTATTTGAATCGAAACGTCTTTTGTTCTTGTTCATATTGGTTTATAAATTTTTTGGATTGTTTTTGAGGTTTTAATGGCCTGACAAACTTCGAGTTGAATTGCACAGTGTGTGTGCAGAGTTCAACGAGAGTCAGGATTCCAGTTAACCAACATCGAGTATGGAGTGGGAAAAGGTGCAAATTGCCTCCGAAACAAAGGATGAAAGGGTAGGAAGGGATGTTAACCTGGAATTCGAAGGAAAAAACTCTAATGGGCACAGAAAAGAGATGGATAAGGAAGAACATATGATGCAACTCATCGAAAGATTGCAGAAAGATGCCCAGGCCCGCCTAGCTGATAGCCAAAAGCTCATGAAAATCAGGGATCAACAGGGTGAATTCAGCAGATCAAGAAGTGTCAGAACCCCTGAGAGGGGAAGAAGATCGAGGAGTGGTAAGAGAAATCACCATCTCTCCCTGAAGCATTCTGGCAAGGAGACACACAGTAGTTCAAGCCTGTCCCCTACCAGAAAACACTAAAAATATGGAAAGGATGAATTGAAAGGGGAGATGAACAAGATTAAGCCTCCAACATTTGATGGAGAACATAAGAAGGAGGAAGATGCCGAGACATGGTTTCTTGGCATGAGGAAATATTTCCAACTGCAGAATTATTCTGCCCATGTAGAAGGAAGAATTGCAATGTATCAATTGAAAGGAAAAGAATCCATGTGGTGGGATCAGTTTGTGCAGGTGCAACACATCAGAGAGAAATAGGTCACTTGGAAGGAATTTAAGAGGTATTTCGAGAAGAAATACCTGACTAAAAGGTATTATGACAGAAAGATGAAGGAGTTCTTCAAACTCAAGTTGGGAAGCATGACCATTGATGAGTATGAACGAAGTTTTCTGGAACTATTGAAGTATGTTACGTTCATCAAAAATGAGGCTGTCAAAATTCAGAGGTATCTGAGTGGACTACCACCTTCCATTGGTGACAAGATTCAATATGACGATCCTAAGACCATGGAAGAAACCATAAGAAGGGAGAAATGTCTATACGAACAACAAAGAGAAAATCCTACCTTTTGGAAGGCTTGGGATGACCAGAAGAGGTTTAAGAAAGAACAGAGGCAGAAGGGAAACATGCCTCCCTTTTTCAGAAATAGTCCTTGGGGACAACCATCTTTTAGAGAGCCCAGGAAAGTTGAAGGGAGTGAGCAGATTCCAAGACCGCCACCTATGGAGTGTTGGGGTTGTAAAGGGAATCATAGGTACAGAGACTGCCCCCACAGAAAAGATAAAGCGAGAATTGTCCATACTGTTCAGCAAGCTGAAATAGTGGAGGATATGGGTAGCATAATGTCGAGGATCTACGCAGCCCTGGACAACAAGCAAGCATAATTTCAATCGCACATGATTGAAGTGGAAGGTACGATCAACAACTGACCACTTGTTATTTTAATTGATTCATGGGCTAGCCATAGTTATGTAGATCCTAGAATGGTGGATAGTTTGCATCTAATGAGAAGCAAACATGAAAATCCTTGGCTAGTGAAGTTGGACATAGGAACCAAAAGGAAGGTCACTTAATTGGTTAAGTCCTGTTCAGTAGACATGAAAGGAATGAGCACCAAGGCTGAATTGAACATTCTGCCTTTAGGCTCATACGATTTCTTAATTGGGATGGATTGGTTGGACCAGCACCATGCCCTTCTGGACTACCGTAACAAGAGGTATACATGCCTGAATGAAGAGGGAAATCAGGTAACAGTCCAAGGAATTCCCAGAGCCGTGGCTGTTAGAGAAATCTCAGCAATGCAGCTGAAGAAATGTTACCGGAAAGGCTGTCAATTATTTGCAGCTCGGGTGGAAGAAGCATCCCGAGATGTAGTCTCGAATTTGGAAGAACACAAGGTACTCAAAGAATTTAAGGACGTATTTCAGGAGGTACCTGGACTACCTCCGAAGAGGGACATTGATTTTTCTATAAATATGATGCCGGGAGCTGAAAGAGTTGCAATTGCAGCTCAAAGAGCTACTAAATAAGGGATACATTCGCCCCAACGTGTCACCGTGGGGAGCCCCGGTCCTATTCGTGAAGAAGAAAGATGGGACACTGAGATTGTGCATTGATTTTTGACAGTTGAATAAGGTCACTGTCAAGAACAAGTATCCTCTGCCAAGGATCAATGATCTTTTTGATTAGTTGAAGGATGAAAAAATATTCTCGAAAATAGACCTCAAATATGGATATCACCAAGTGAGGATAAATGATGAGGACATTAACAAGACCGCCTTTAGAACAAGGTACGGTCATTATGAGTTCACAGTGGTGTCGTTTGGATTATCAAACGCGCCTGCTATTTTCATGTGCTTAATGAATGGGGTGTTTAGAGATTATTTGGACAAGTTTGTCATAGTCTTCCTGGATGATATCTTGGTGTATTCCAAGACAGAGGAAGAACATAAGAAACACCTAAGAATGGTGCTGCGGGTGTTGAGAGAACACCAATTGCACGCAAAACTGAGCAAGTGCTCATTTTATCAAAGGCTGATTCATTACTTGGGACACATTATATCTGAAGAAGGGATCGTTGTGGATCCTGAAAAGGTTGAGGCCATCCGAGAATGGCCAGTGCCAAGGAATGTGGCATAATTTAGATCTTTTATGGGTCTGGCATGCTACTACATAAGGTTTATAGCTGGATTCTCAAAGATAACTCATTCTATCACTTCCTTGCAAAGGAAGGAGAAGAAGTTCCAGTGGATTGAAGAATGTGAGAGAAACTTCCAGCGATTGAAGCAACTGCTAACCAGTGCTCCAATCCTGAAGATTGCAGATCCAAATAAGGATTACGTAGTGCACACCGATGCGTGTAAGGAGGGACTGGGAGGAGTTATCAACCAAGAGGGATTTGTAATGTTATGATTCTCAAAAGCCCGAAAGAGAATGAAAGGAATTATGCCACTCACGATTTAGAGCTGGCAGCAATCGTCCACACATTGAGGAAATGGAGACATTACCTCATGGGAAGGAGATTTGAATTAAGAACAGACCACAATGGTCTGACATATTTATTTGATCATCTGACTTTAAATGCCAGGAAAATCAGATGGCTGGAGTTCCTGTGTGAATATGAATTTGATATCAAGCATATCAAAGGGAAAGAAAATAAGGTGGTTGATGCACTCAGCAGAAAAGTACAAAAATTACATGCTACAACCATTAGCATGTACATAACTAAGATTAAAGACATAATTTTGGAAGCTGCAAATGTTGATTTGCAGTACAGAGGTTTAGTAGCAAAGCTACAGAAGAATGAGAGACCATAGACCAAGGAATGTTATACCTTGGGAAATGATGGCTTACTTTCGTATAAAAACAGAGTGTATGTACCCAATGTCCAAGAATTGAAGCTGGCAATTCTAAAAGAAATTCATAACGTGGCTTATGCTGGACATCCTGGATATCATAAGACTGTGACAGTAGTCAAAAGACATTATTTTTGGCCGGGTCTGAAGAAGGAAATCGCTAAATACATCACCAGATGTATGGAGTGCCAGAAGGTTAAGGTTGAGCATAGGCACCCAACAGGGTTGTTGCAGACTTTACCCATTCCTGAATGGAAATGGGACGTGGTAACAATGGATTTTATCATAGGATTGCCCAGAACAAGCAAGAAACATGATTCAATCATGGTGGTGGTGGACAAGCTTACTAAAGTCGCCCATTTTATTCCACTGAAAACCACCCACAGGGTAGCTGATGTTGTTGATATCTTTTTAAAAGAAGTTGCACACTTGCATGGAATTCCTAAGACAATTGTGTCTGATAGGGACCCAGAATTCACCTCGAATTTCTGGAAAGGACTGTTCAAGGGATTCAAAACGAATCTGAACTTTAGTACAACGTATCATCCCGAGTCTGATGGTCAGACAGAGAGGGTGAACAGGGTAATAGAATACATACTGAGAATGTATGCGATGGATAAACCATCAAGGTGGGAAGACTACCTTCATTTGGTAGAATTTGCCTATAATAATGGGTATCATGCATCATTGAAGATGAGCCCTTTCAAAGCACTTTATGGCAGAAAGTGAAACACTCCAGTGAGCTGGGATAATCCAGCTGACATAGCAGTAGTTGGGCCTGAGTTTCTCAAAGAGATGGAAGATCAAATGATAAAAATTAAACGGAATCTGAAAGCTGCCCAGGATAGGCAGAAAAGTTACGCTGACAGTAACAGAACCCATAGAGAATTCAAAGTGGGTGACCATGTTTTCCTGAAAGTGAAAACTAACAGGAGTTCCCTGAATCTGGGAAGTTGCGCCAAGTTGGCAACAAGATTTTGTGGGCCATTTGAGATCCTGGAAAGGATTGGGTCGGTTGCATACATGCTTGCACTACCTGCATCTATGACTGTACATAATGTGTTTCATGTTTCACTGCTTAAGAAATATGTACCTGATGCTAATCATGTTATCGATTGGAATGTGATTTAGGTGGAACTAGAAGGTGTCTTTCAAGTGCATCCTGTGCGCATATTGGACAGGAAAATCAAACAGCTTCGGAATCAAGCCATAGAGCTTGTAAAGGTCTAGTGGACCTGGTACGGTCCTGAGGACGCGACATGGGAGCATGCAGATGTTATGCGGGCAGAGTACACGTATCTTTTTGAAATTTTTTGAAAATCTTGTAGATGCTATGTAAAGTTGCACTGAGGACAGTGAAAAAATAAGGGGAGGGGGATTGTAGTGTCCCCAAGGCTGAGCCCCGTTGCAAACCATGTTCTGAAAGAAATTATAAATATGTGTTATAGGCTAGTGAGCCAAGTTTGAATAAGTCGGTGGGCTTATGTGATTGTTAGGCTAGAGAGCCTAAAGGTTGGAGGCCAAAGGCCTGATCTTGTACTTGTATGTATGTAGAACATTTAATAAAATTGATAATATATATAAAAAAAAAAACACCGCCTGGTGCAGACCGACCACGATGACTGAGTGAAGGGGGACTAAGCATCCACATAGTGGGAAAGGAATTAGGGGCTGGAAGGTGGGAAATGGGCTAAGTGTTGAGCCTGGGGGCTAAGCTTAGGGGGCTTAAGCCTGGGAATAATATTTTAATATTATCCCAAAAAGACATGTGCATTTTATGTTTTATCCTAAGTTTCTGGCAAGGGGAGGACGTACAAGGGTGATGCGTGTTGGTGGAACACATGCAGTTCCATGGGTGACAAGTGTCAACCCTGACGCATGCGAATAAAACGGCTAGGGTGAGCCGTGAGAAGGGTTCGTCCTCCATTCTACCCGATTGCCTGAATGCGTACGGAGCCCTGGATAGTACGACCAACCTGACTCCTACAGAGAACCTTCATGCGTCCCTGTGATTCAAAAATTCTATGTTTGGATCTGAGAAAACCCGTGTGTACATTCCCTGAATGAGAAGCCTATGTTGATTTCGAGAAAGAGTCTGTGTTTGTTCTGGAAAGATGGTACACCCCTTCTTTGTTCTAAACCAGGGATTCTGAATCGACCCCTGCATGGACGACTCATCACGCATCCCTAAGAATCCAGAGTGTGAGTCTATCCCATGTTGTCAGATTGAGAAAACGGAAGTGTCCTGTCCCTGCTAAGCCTGGTTATGCTGTTGCACCTATCTGGATCTGCCCTGGGGTGTTCATGTCTGGATTCCCGTTGATTGTGGTGGATGTGTAGTGTTTGATCCTGTGTGGCTTGTTGGCCAGTTTGTACAACACTCTCTCCAGGTGAGATAGGTGGTTGAAGTTGGAAGAACAGGTTGCTGGACATGTGAGCGACTCCCTCCAGGTGAGAGAGTGCGTAGAGGAAGGAGAGAAATCCTGGAAGGAACCTTGTAGCTGCCGTAGAGCCTGGAGACTTCCAGTCCGGCCTGTTCCTGTAACCCAAGGCAAGGGAGATTAGCAACCGAAGGACTGTCCAGGTGACAGACAAGGTGTATACTCCTAAGGTGGAACAAGCATGTGGGGAATGAGGTTCTGTGGGCAGTGAGCGTGGGAGGTTCCTAGGAGAGAATTCCATCCTTGTGGCTCTGTGTTGTTTCCCTGTAACCTCAGCCTAGCCTAGGATTCCTTGTCTTGGGGTGGAGCTTAGTCCCATCTCGGGGGTGACCCACTGTTGAGATGATGAGCAGTGTGGTATAAGGCTGGGAGGTTCGTGGAAGGCCTGCACTTGGTTGGTGGAACTACCACTATTCAAAGATAAGTACCAGATGATGATTTAATTATGTTTTTGTATCTCTATGTATTATAATCATCATGTATTCTGCTGTGCATATCAATTTAATGTTAATGTTATTGATTGTTATTATAGCAGTAAATAATATGTTTACTCTGAGATTAAATGTATTTCTTTGCTTAAATGCATGTGGATTATATAATGCCTGTATGAATTATGTACAAAGGGGTGTTATAGATTTCTTTTAAGAGCGTTTAAGCCTTGGTAGCCAGAAAAAGGTGCGCTACAATTGTTAATCCCGAACATCATTATGAGAATCCGCCATTGCCTATGGATGTAAGTGTCATGATTATGGAGGTCCAATGGGCCTGTTCCATACTTAGTTAGATTTTAGGATTAGATAACGACAAATTTGTAGTAGAGTTCATGTTGGGTTTTCTATTGACCTTTTTTCAATCAAAGTCCAGTCAGTCAGTTCGTATCAGCTTTGAAGATTTCATCGCCGATAATGTGCACAAACAGTTGGTAAATTTCCAATCACTAAGATACTTTAGGTATTACATGCATTTGCTGAGAATGTTCCTGGAAACAAGTAAGACATAATTCCTTGAAGCTGCATTCATCTCAACTGAATGCAAAAGTATCACAATTCTTATTTTTATAAATAAGATCATGTCCAGGGTTTATAGCCTAATCTTGAGCACGGGCCTGCCAAGGGTTTTGGAAGAAATGAAAATCTGTTTACAACCCAATCTATAGAACATGGTAGGAGATTGAATGATGTTCATGCATTCTATTGTAATTTTAGTATATGGTTATCAAGAGGGACCTTACCTTTTACCTTTCTACTTGACTCCCAAAGTCTTTTCCCTAGAGTTCATCAGACAAAGGATCATTTCAGAAACAAAGCATTTTTTGAAAATGCACAAGGCATCTAACTTAAAGTTTCCTTTCATAATAGGACCCTTTGTGGTAAAGAATAGGTCCTGTTTGCCTCAGATCCAGACCAATATTAGTGAATTTGGGTTTACACAGTTACAAGGGAGGAAATATAATCCACACCAGGTCATATCCAAAAGAAGGTTGATGAGAAGACAAGGTCCATATGAGCATGAGCATGTTGAAGGATTTGATAAACTGGCAAATCTGGAAACCTGTGCATATATGGAAGTCATTTTGCAGCCCGATTAGACACAACAAGTAGAGTCAACCCCACAGTAGATCCAGACACAGAAAAACTCTCCAAGGTTGATCATTAAAGCTCCAAAGATGAGTGTTTATAACAAGAGGAGCAGTTCAGGGGCCTTGGGCGCTAGTAGTCAGCAAAATGTTCTCAAGAAAATGAAAATCACACCATCTTCTCAGATAGTAGACCTGGAGGAAGAAGAACCCAAAGAGAAAATGAGCATGGAGATGGTGGAGGGAAGAATAAAAAATGAAGAAGCTAATACATAGAGAATGCCACAGGGTGAAAGTAGCTCAAGAGTTTTCAGCAACAAGAAACATGTCTTTAGTAAGACACCTGGAGCAGTTTACCAATCCAAAGAAGATTTGGAAAACCAATACATTGTGAAAGGAAATCTGGCCATGAGTGAAATTAGGGATTTGTTACCTAAAGTAGAGAGGATATCCCAACACAAGTCTTCCTTGTTCTCAGTCAGGGATGTATAAAGAAAGACATTCAACATAGCAGTGGCATATGAGGATAAAGTGTCTGAAATCAGGCTGTATTATGAAAATATTGGTGCCCCAGACAAGGTAAAGTTCCATAGAAACACCAAGGACATTCTATATTCAGATTACTTGAGTCTGAGTTTGAGGGTTTCAATACTGACAACCCATGCACTCAAATTGGATGGACAATTGAAGAAGGAAAAATCATCCAGCAGAGCCTAGCATACACAAGTCAAAATATTGGAATCTGAAGGCCCTCAAGGGGTAAAAGATTCCTTAGATGCAAAACAAAAGATGATCAAAATTCTGAAGACGAAGCTGAAAATGTTTGCTATAGAACATCCACAGACAACGGAGTTGGCTACTTTAGAGCAAGAAAAGGAGACATTTATATAGGAAGCACTAAATTACAAAGCTAAAGTATTGCAACTGGAAAAGGAAAAAGAGTTTTGGTCACAAGGACAGGAAGTAACATCAGACGTAGATGTTGTTGTACCTTCTGCTGCATAAATTGGGCCTAATGCTAATGGACTGGTTTAGACTATGTCCCAATTTATCCTGAAAGAAGGGGAAATCAAGAATCTTAGAGGAGATATAGAAAGGCTGGAACAGGAAATGAAAATTAATAATGAGAAGATGGCCCCGTTCCAAAGGGAAAATCTAGAGTTGCAGGAAAGAGTTAGAAAATTGAAAACGAGGTTGAAAGGTAAAGGACCTTTGCAGGGATCTAAACATGTAATCTGGGACTCTATCGCTGCTGAGGCTTCCAAATTTAGGGTATACCTGAATTTCATAAATGACAAAGACAACTTGGATTTCACTGCTCGAAGCAGGTGTAGAGTTGTAAATGAAACACTGGTAAAAAAACCCTCAGAATGGGCCCAAAAGGCTATAAATTTTCTTAATTATGTTCCTACCACTAATCTCCAGACCATTGTGGTCAAATACATGACTACACTAATCATTTGGGCTAGGAGGATCATCACTAAGAAATTTTTTCTCAAGTCAGTTCAAACCAAAGCCGTGCAGATGGAGCAGAGTATACAATAGTTTAAGGATACATTTGAACAATTGTCTGTCAAGGGCCTCCCACCATTTTGGGATGGAAAAGGAAAATTACAAAACCTAGAACAATACAAATCCCTCCTCACACAGTTCATAATGGATCATTCTAAGTTTTACGGTTTGGAAGAAAAACTGAAGGGACAAAGTCTGGTGGAATATCTAACCACAAATTTTGAGATTTTAAATCAGTTTAAGATAGTGAAGATCGGGTTGCCGACTATGTCCTACGCTACTTGCATTGATATGGAGATTCTGATAAAGGAAATGATGGATTACAAGATTCCTTTGTTGGACAAACCTACCACACTTAGAGGGGGGGTGAATGAGTGTGGGGCTCTTTTTCCCAAAAGCTTCCCTCTTTACAAAAACTCCTTAGTTAACATTCAACATTTATTCATTACCCATTGCTGTCATTTATAACCAGTTAGATGAGAACATATATCAGAAACATATCATCATCAAGTCATCACTACAAGGAACACAAAGAACACAATATGTATGTACAATTTTTCTTTTTATTATGGACAACAATTCAGGGTTTATCAACAACAACTGAATAGAGTACAACTCTACAAGAGAACCGAATCTATAATGCAAGACTCAACTTACACCCTCAACACCAACTGAGATGAGGTAACAATTCTCAACATATATCAATCTGTTAACAAGTACGCGACCTGTCGGTAGAACAACCAGCGTGTGCACGTGCCCTGGCTCACTACAACTCGCATATGCACGCGACCTGTGTATACAACAACCTACGTATACCTTCTGAGTAGTTAGGGTTTATCCTTCAAGATCAAATTAGATCATCTGCAACTAGTATATCATCCTCTTCTGTCTCTGACTGTCCAATCTGACCACCAGCCAGTCACAACACATCCAAGCTCTCCAATAGCTTGTTCATGCTCCACAAAAAATCAATATTAATGCTATCTCAATCAAGTATAAACAACTAGTATACCTTATCAATCATGTCACCACTGAATCAAAAGAGTACTTCTCACTCCATCAACCAAATCAACCAAACTGAACCACATCATAGAATCCATACCAAGAATGCCTTAAGAATTCACAACAAATCAAACAATAGTATCCATCAAGACAATAATGTAACCATACCAATATCTCAGTGATAGATCTGAGCCCATAGAATGCAGATCTAGAACCTGCTTCATCATCCAAGAGCTTGGCACCAACTCAAACACAAGTCTTCATCATTCTATCCACCATACGTGCCCTGTCCTCATTTAGCCCGCGTGTGCATGTGCCCTGGCCCATTACAACCCGCGTATACCTCAGAAACTAGGGTTTCTAAAGCTCCAAGACTTTTTCTGTCAAGATCTCTGACATTGCCGAAACTTTGATGCGTCCATGAGATCCTCCTCTTGCTTTCTTCCTTAGAATAGATCTTCAATCATGCTTAAGAGATCCATGCCGATAAGATGCTCTCACAAGAAGCTCTCCATTTGATCCACCAAAAAGGATGATATACAAGAGACCATAGCTATCTTATTTATACTTTCATCCTCTAGGTCACTTAACCCATTTTTAGTTTACTTGACCCATTTCTAGGTCACTTAACCTATTTTCCTTATTTTAGGGTTAACCACTTTCCATAAATAGAAAGTTCTCCAATACTTTATCATTTAAATATTCCTTCTTTATTTTGTCACTTTACTTTATCATTTCTTAATTTTGTCACTTTACTTTATCATTTAAATAATGATTTCTTCTTTTCAAGAACTTTGACTTCTTTGACCTTTTGGGGCTTCAAGCCATCATATGGGGGTCCTTCATCTTCGTAAGGCCATAACTCTCAAACCATGAGGAGTTATGTGACATTCCACATACCACCAGAAATGGCATGACAAGAACTATCCATCTAGGATAGTTTCACCAACAACTTCATTGATATTCATCTCATTATTTCACATACAAGGATGGGTCCTCCAACCATTCTTCTAGGATAACTCAATTTGCAAAGAATCTTCCCGTGAGGGCTTTCACCATAAGGGGACCACTTTGAAGTTCATACATTTGTACACCTTATAAATCATGATAAGACAATAATGATTCATCTTTGCATCAATTCACCACTGCATCATATACATCATATCAATGATCTATCTTTATCAATTGGTTTCCACTTTGACATCTATCATTCTCATCAAGGAAAATCATCAATCAATAAATTACTTGACATCAATCAATGATATCAATCAATCAATTACTTGACATCAATCAATGATATCAATCAATGACATCAATCAATCAAACCATTTGCATCAATGACACATGATCCAACAATCTGCCAAATAATCAAACCATTGGCATCAATGACAACATGCTCCAACAATCTCCCCCTTTGGCATTGATGGCAATACCGACATTGATGTCAACAACAATTACCAATTATTGATGTCAACATGTAGATAAGGCATGCTCTACATTAATAGTAAATGTGACTATCTCTCCACATCAATCTCTTCCCATCAATAGACATCAATCACATCAATGTGATTAACTCTCTCCCTTTGACATCAATGGCAAAGGGCCATTCTCCTCTTCGGGATGCTCCCCATGTCTTGTTTCCACTGAATAATATCTCCCCTTTTGAAAATGGGATATCAATCTGATGTAATGCTGAAAATACATTTCTCATGCTCCCTCTATGATCATCACTCCCCCTGGAATTATGCCTTTGTGCTCTTTCTTCAAATATAGGGCTCTTTTCTAGGTATGCATATGATAAATATCTCCTCCTAGAGTCATGGGAAGAATAATGACTCCCCCTATGGGTACGTCTCCCCCTATCTTCTCTGCAAGATCAACAATATGCTACTATACGACGATCCTTGGACCTGTTCATGCATCAAACTTGTTCCATACTATGCATCATGAATGCCAATAATAAAAATAAAGAATCGTGAACAATATATCAACCAAGTACATCATGTACCAAAATGTGCCCACAATGCACAACACCCATGTACATCAACCATGTTAGATATCATCCATGGAATGTATCAACCATAAGCCTCTATCAATATGCCAACATGTGCATCTACCAATATGCCAACCATGTGCATCCACCAATATGCCAACCATGTGCATCTACCAATATGCCAAACAAATACCATCTATGAGTGTACCATAATGCATCAACAAGCTAAGAATCCCCAATGATGTACAACATGACTATCAACTCAACTCACCAACTTCATGTCTCAATGTGTAGCCCAACCACATGTAAAATGCATGCACCATGATAACCAACATATTCTTCCAATAATACATCATAAGATATATCAATGAAACTCAAATATGTACCAACCATGTACCCCAACAGATTATTTTACATAATCCAATAGATGAGAATTTGATCAACATCAATCCATACTCATGGGTTAGTGCCATGTACCCAAGATTTATTTTATATCATAACCTTGCGTGATCTAACTTAGAACCATGAAAACCTGCAGCAAACAGTGTCAGAATCTGCAATAAACAATGTCAAAACCTGCAACATAGAGTTATACCATCACATCAAGCTACAACCCATGTGCATTGCCTTTTTCCCAAGGCTTTACCACATATACGTGGCCTGCTACACAACAGAGCACGTGTGTACGCGACCTATGCAATGTCAGCCAACGTATGTACGTGACTTCCACCACTGTCACCCGCGTATGCCTCAGTAGATGTCTTACTTAAGCTTCCCTCCAGTCTTTTATTCTATTTTGTCTGCTCTGTCTTCTTCACCCACTTTTGTAGATGACCCTTCTCCTTAGAACTTGAGCTCTGAGCATCCATCTTTTCAAAGATGTCTCCCTTTCTTACTTCATTCCTTCTTCTATCCATGCTATGTGAATTCCTCATCATGAAATTTCTTCTTGTGTTCCAACACTCCTGGGATTTGTGGCCAAATCCACTACAACTGTAGCATCTCATGGAGTTACAGTAAACAACAACATGTACTACTTGATCACATCTCCAACACCTTGTGGTGTTATAGAATCTTCCATTATATCTCCTTTCATAAGATCTACATTCAAAATCTTTGTGACCATATCCATTACATGAATAACAATGACCATGAAAAATACTT
>SNQJ01S0020912.1:101719-128077 GCA_010110895.2 Picea sitchensis
TCTTTCTAAGGTCAACAATTTCAGCTTCTAGCTTACAACATGACTCTTCCTTTTCATTTATTTGAATCTTCAATAGTTCCTCTATTATTTTGGCTTCTTCAATTTGGGTCTTGATATGAACAATGGTTTCAAAACTTTTGATAATCTCATTATCTATATTCATGTCTTCTTTTCCATTCTTTAGTCGTGTGATTTATTCTTCCTTTTTATTACTCTCTTCTTGTTCCTTGATCATTTATTTTAACTTCAACATGTGCCTTTGAATCCTCCTAAGAAACTTCTTAGTGTTATCTTAAAGATAGTTATAGTGTGTATAAAAATGATCACTTCTATATCTATATAAACCTTCTTCAATTTCCTTTTGAAGTTTTAATAGATTTCTTCTATTCTTTTCATGGGATAATTACCATCAAACTTTACACAAACTATTTCTATATCTTCTTCTTCACTTGTATAGAAACAATCATCATCATCATCATTGTAATCACATACTTTTGAGGGTTCTTTACCTTCATTGGAAGCATCTTCACTATCTTCCTTTTTGCCAACATCAACACATAATTATTTGCCTTCATCTTCAAGATCTTCCTTTGTTCTATCATCACTTGAAATGTTTTCAAAATCACATTTAGAAACAATGCATTCAAGAGTTTTTGATGATTATTTACCTTTGATGATCTTGATGGAGTGGTCCTCAATTTCTTCCTTATCCTTCTTGCTTTGATATGTCTCCTCTAGCTTTAGCCATAGATCCTTGGCGGAAGTGCATTGTCCCATGCTCTCTTTGAAAGGCTTGAGAGTCCACTAAGAATGGTCTTGAGAGCCAATGCATAATTCTTCTTTCCTTCCCTTTGAGCTGCAAACTTTGACTTGTTCTTCAATGGAACTAATCCACGAATGGCTGCCTTCCAAATAGCTTCTCCCATTGTCTCTAAATAAAATCTCATCTCTATTCTCCAAGTAGAATAGTCTTCCTCATCAAGGATTGGAACTTCATCATCCATTTGTGTGTCTATGGATCTCCTTCAATCTTGTTAAGGCTTGCAGTGAAGGCCTACTCTGATACCAATTGTTGGACACACCTACCACACTTAGAGGGGGGGTGAATGAGTGTGGGGCTCTTTTTCCCAAAAGCTTCCCTCTTTACAAAAACTCCTTAGTTAACATTCAACATTTATTCATTACCCATTGCTGTCATTTATAACCAGTTAGATGAGAACATATATCATAAATATATCATCATCAAGTCATCACTACAAGGAACACAAAGAACACAAGATGTATGTACAATTTTTCTTTTTATTATGGACAACAATTCGGGGTTTATCAACAATAACTGAATAGAGTACAACTCTACAAGAGAACCAACTCTATAATGCAAGAATCATCTTACACCCTCAGCACCAACTGAGATGAGGCAACAATCCTCAACAGACATCAATCTATCAACATGTACGCGACCTGCCAGTAGTGCAGCCAGCGTGTGTACGTGCCCTGGCTCACTACAACCCATGTATGCAGGTGACCTGTGTATACAAGAACTTACGTATACCTTCTGAGCAGTTAGGTTTTATCCTTCAATATCAACTCAGATCATCTGGAACTAGTATATCATCCTCTTCTATCTCTGACTTTCCAATCTGACCACTAGCCAGTCACAACACATCCAAGCTCTCCAATAACTTGTTCATGCTCCACAACAAATCAATATGAATGCTATCTCAATCAAATATAAAAAACTAGTATACCATAGCAATCATGTCACCACTGAATCAAAAGAGTACTTCTCACTCCATCAACCAAATCAACCAAACTGAACCACATCATAGAATCCATACCAAGAATGCCTTAAGCATTCACAACACATCAAACAATAGTATCCATCAAGACAATAATGTAACCATACCAGTATCTCAGTGATAGATCTGATCCCATAGAATGCAGGTATGGGACCTACTTCACCATCCAAGATCTTGGCACTATCTCAAACACAAGTCTTCATCATTCTATCCACCATACGCGCCCTATCCTCATATAGCCCACGTGTGCACGCGCCCTAGCCCATTACAACCCGCATATACCTCAAAAACTAGGGTTTCTAAAGCTCCGAGACTTTTGCCGTCAAGATCTTTGACATTGCCGAAACTTTGATGCATCCATGAGATCCTCCTCTTGTTTTCTTCCTTAGAATAGATCTTCAATCATGCTCAAGAGATCCACACCGATAAGATGCTCTCACAATAATCTCTCCATTTGATCCACCAAAAAGGATGATATACAAGATACCATAGTTATCTTATTTATACTTTCATCCTCTAGGTCACTTAACCCACTTTTAGGTTACTTAACACATTTATAGGTCACTTAACCTATTTTCCTTATTTTAGGGTTAACCACTTTCCATAAATAGAAAGTTCTCCAATACTTTATCATTTAAATATTCCTTCTTGATTTTGTCACCTTACTTTATCATTTCTTAATTTTGTCACTTTACTTTATCATTTAAATAATGATTTCTTCTTTTCAATCACTTTGACTTCTTTGACTGTTTGGGGCTTCAAGCCATCATATGGGGGTCCTTCATCTTCGTAAGGCCATAAATCTCAAACCATGAGGAGTTATGTGACATTCCACATACCACCGGAAATGGCATGACAAACACTATCCATCTAGGATAGTTTCACCAACAACTTCATTGATATTCATCTCATTATTTCACATACAAGCATGGGTCCTCTAACCATTCTTCTAGGATAACTCAATCCGCAAAGTGTCTTCCCATGAGGGCTTTCACCATAAGGGGACCACTTTGAAGTTCATCCATTTGTGCACCTTATCAATCATGATAAGACAATAATGATTCATCTTTGCATCAATTCACCATTGCATCATATACATCATATCAATGATCTATCTTTATCAATTGGTTTCCACTTTGACATATATCATTCTCATCAAGAACAATCATCAATCAATCAATTACTTGACATAAATCAATGACATCAATAAATAAAATCATTTTCATCAATGACACATGATCCAACAACTCCCAAATAATCAAGCCATTGGCATCAATGACAACACGATCCAACATCCTTCTGACTCACAGTGGAAGGATATCGTGCGATTGGGCAGGATGAAATGTAAGTTCGATAGGAGATCAGAGCAAGACAGATGGCGCAGAGGAAGCTGAGAAGTTAGAGAGATCTGTCCCTAGTTTATGAAACATTTTTTTTTAAAATCATTGTAAATCAATTCACCTACCGAAACTGTTGGCTTGCAATTATTGTAGTCAGTTTTTAGACACTGAAATGCTTCAGTTTCAACCATTGTAATCGAATTGTATAAGTACTATAAATTCTGAACGAATTAATGTTGGAAGAAGTGCAAGGGCACCTTTTTGTTGTTTCTGAACTCAATTGTAATTTCCTGGAGCTAAATTGAATACACATGCAGAATCTTTTGAAGTCTCTATGAAAAGATTCTAATGGTGGTGATATGAGTTTTGTCTCCTTTCATTGTATGTATTTCCTGTGTTCTTATTTCCATTTACATTTTCTTTTGTTTAAATTGGAGATTTAAAATCCCATAATTCATCTTGTGACGATCTCGGCTTAAGCAATTTAAACTGTGTGTATTTCTTCTTAACTAATTCAAAATTCATTTCAGTAATGATCTAATGCAGTTATTTGTTTTCTCCTTCTTACTACACTCTTCTTAAATTCAATTTACAACTCAGATTCATTTCCTCATTTATCCTTTATCCTCTAGAGAGTTCTACCGGCCAGTCATTGTTTTCATTCACTTTCATAATTTTGACTCCATAGCCCTAAGTGTCCCTCCCCTTTCTAGCCAGAAAATTTATAAAAACCCCCAAAACAAACCAAATCTAGCCATTGATTGCCACAGATATATAAAGTGACACGAGATATCCCTCTATGAGTTGAGCAGGCTAGTGCCCAACTCTAAAGTAGGTTGAAACAATTACCTCTGTCATTTTTCTAATAGTCAGACAAAATTTACAGAGTGCTAACAACTTCCATGAAAGAGAACACTCATATAGTATATAAGAAAGTATGGATAAGAAAACATGAAGAACAAGTGAGAAAATACAAGGTCCCAGAGATCGCAATATTGGCAATAAAATGAGATGAAGAAAATTCTACAGAGAAAAATAAAGATACGAGATACATAAAGGTTTGGAAGATAACTAAAAGAAAAGAAGGATAGGTAAATAAGGAACATGTTCAAGAGATTGTACTTTCAGGCATTGTAGTGAAAGATGAATCCACAGACAAAAAGAAAGAAGTCAGAGCTCAGAGAGATGATGAATCTACCAATGAAGATGATGATGAATACACATTAGATAATTAATTGTTCTAAGCCATCCAACTTAGAGACTCCCATGTAATATGAATATTAGACAGGGGGAGTCTATGCGATAGCTGTGACATACCAAATAACCATCCTTCAAGTATCTTTTAGATTTTGAGAAGATAGATCCAGACCAGTCAATTAACAGAAGTACAATCCGTTGTAGTAGTCGAGACTTCATGATAGTATAGTAATAAATGGGTCAACATTATGGAAAATTGTGTAGTAGAGTCTTGGACAATATGGACAAAGATGGACTTGTAAGAACACTTAACAGGTTTGGAAAGACAAATGACAGTGGATGAAAGCATAGATTCATAGATTGGTTCAGAGAGTGGTTCAGAGACAAAGGAAAATTATGGATGTTAATTACACAAGAAATGGCTCGTACAATGCTAATGAATTCCAAATTGACAGATATTTTCTTGGACACATACAGTGCATACAACATTTTACATTCAAAACAGAGTAATGCCAAGAAACAACAATGACAAAACTCCATACGAGCTATGGAAAGGAAGTGCAGACAACAACCTATACATTAAGGTAACTCAAGGTAGTATTTTATTAATTGAAATATATGTTGATGATATTATTTTTGGAAGTACTAATGATAGGTTAATCCATAAATTTGCAAAGGACATGCAAGATGAATTTGAAATGTCATTACTCGGAGAACTATCCTTCTTTCTGGGCCTTCAGATATGTCAAAGAAACTAAGGAATTTTTATTTCTCAAACTAAGTATATCAGAGAAATGCTAAATAGGTTCGGAATGAAAGATTGCAAACCAATTACCACTCCTATGCAAACCAGTTGCAAGTTGAGAAAATATGATGATTCAAAGTCTACAGACCAAAGATAATACATGTTAATGATTGGTATCTTACTATATGTGACAACATCCAGACCAGATGTAATGCAGGAAATAGGACATGTGGCACAATTTCAAGACACACTAAAGGAATCACATGTATTAGCAGTGAAGAGGATTTTCAAATATCTCAAAGGAACAAAAGAGTTTGGATTATGGTATCCAAAAGGAAAGGATCTATCACTTATTGCCTACACAGATGTAGATTGGGCAGGTTGCATTGATTACTGACAAAGCACCAATTGAGAAACGTTCTACTTGGGTGAGTGTTTATTATCTTGGCTAAGAAAGAAACAATCATCAATATCTTTATCTACAACCGAAGCAGAGTATATTGCAACAACATGATGTTGTAGAAAATTTCTATGAATGAAACAAACTCTGACAGATATACAGGTTGAGTATGATGATCCCATTCCAATCAATTGTGATAATACAAGTGTCGTCAATATCTCAAAGAACCCGATGATGCACTCCAAGATAAAGCACATTCCAATCAAGTATCACTTTCTATGGGAACAAGTTGCAGAGAATAACATAAGAGTTGAATATGTGGGCACAAAATAACTAGTGGCAGACATCTTTACAAAATCTCTTGCATGGGAAGCCTTTGAGTATCTTTTCCAGAGACTTGGAGTAATTTCTACTCCAAAATGAATGCTTTTGAATGATTATCTTGTATGTCTTAGATTTACACGAGGAAGCACCATAAATTGTGCTTATCTTATATGTCTTATATTTACATGAGGAAGAACCATAAATTGTGCTTATCTTATATGTGGGTTTCCACATAAAACACTGGTGTACTGTGTATGTGTATGATTTCTCATTTGTTCATTGTTTATTTACTTTGAAACTATTGGATGATAATGCTACATTGATATAACACTTGCAGTTTATGGTGAGAAAGGATTAAATTTCTCTATTACTGATTCACCCCCCCTCTCAGTAATCCAACAGTACCAACTAAGTCCATCCAAGGATATTTCAAAATAATATCCACATCATCCATGCGTATGGCATGGAAATATAAATTCAAAACATATTTATCTATGGTAATCTTCAATTTTTTTTGAAGATTTTAACATTCTCACCTTCAAACCATGTGCTTTGAACATGTTATTCATAAACTTGCAATCTTTTAACCAAGTTAACTTTGATGAAATTATTCTTGATACTAGGGTTTATAGAAATAATAAGATTTTCCTATTAAATACCTCCCTGAACCTGTAATCAAAAGTTGTTACATGAAAATAAATACTTAGTGTTCTTTGTATTCTTCTTAGTTCCATGAGACTATCTATCTAAATATATTCTTTCACCTTCTTCATCTTGAAGTTTGAATATATTCGGCCAGTAAAATGAGTCAACCCATATAGTTGCTTCATATCTTAAATAAACGTACATATCTTAGAGGCAAGCCTTCCCCCCATTGAGAGCATGACTATGACTAGATACCTAATGTATAAGAAAAAGTTAAACAACATGGAAGACAAGAGGCTTCCTAAAATTGCTTCAAACTCCAGTCGTAACCACCATCGACTCAAGTGAGGATGCATAAATATTCCCAGTCTTGGCTAAGCTATTAGGGAATCATGGAAGACACCATTTTACAAAATAAGGATACTATTAAAAATATCATCAAATCCAAATTTAAGGATAAAATGTGGTGTGATAAAGAGTTAGAGGAAAAAAGAAAATTAAGGTATTATAAGGATGTAATCAACCCTAATCTAGAAGTTCAAAATTATCTCTCTGTTTTGACAAGTGTAAAGAAAAAAAAAATGCTAAGATAAGAACAAATTCTCACGAGCTCCATAATGAAACTGGGCCTTGGTCAATTCCTAAAATTCCATGGGATGAAAGAGTGTGTCACCTTTGTGAAACTAAGAAGGTTGAATATGAATATCACTTTCTCTTAGATTGTCTAGACTTACCCAACTTAGATCTCAATTTCAAAATATTTGTCACACTACCAACCTTCCTAACCTTTTAACTCAACAAAACTTTGGTGATCTTGGAAATCTTCTCTTAATGCTTTTCGATCACAGTAACAAAATTCTAAAGAATTCCAAGTAATCCCTTACCCTCTTAAGGTCTGATATACCAATTCAGTCTTAGTGGACTTAAATCATCATCATCATCATACTCTTCAATACTAGGACCACCATATTTACCTATAAAATACATTTTGTTGAAACACACACTGACACTGAGAGGGGGTGGGGGGTGAATCAGTGTCTGAAACTTTTGACTATTTTTCACACTTTCATAGATTAACTGGATTAACTGAATAAGATATATGCATCTCAATTAATTATTCACAAACATGTGTAACACAAACTACATGAAGTAGATAAAATATCTTTCTTTTATTTATTTAACTTGAATGAATACAAATAAAATCAATCCTTTAATATCTTCAATTTCAATTGAATATGAGAGATCCAACTCTCTAATACATGACCCAAATTGTAGCTCTCATATCCAACTGAGAAATGAGGAATCCAACCCTCATAACAAGACCCAACTTGTTGATCTCAGATCCAACTGAGATGTGAGGAATCTAACCCTCATAACAAGACTCAACTTGTAAACAGGAACCAACCTGATAGAATAAAATTCCATTCAATCCATTATATATATATATATTTGATCCACCAAGACACACTTAGATTCACCACTACTTCTGTTTTATATAGTATTTCAATAGGTATAGGATTGAACCATTGTGTCTTTTTGAAATGAACCATTGGGCCTCTTCATTTATGTTTCTCAATTTAATTAGAAGAATAATCGTGATTCAAATTGTCCTCATGAGTTGATCACAGATATGGATTGACTCATTATATCATTCCCATGCTTCGGCTACGTTCCCAAGTTTTCCAACAGAACATATTCGACTTTTACTTGATCTCTGTATTGTTATGGTGTTAATATCTGTAAAATTACTCTATAGGCCTTAAGTTGTTTATGGAAATGAATTATGTATGAGGTGCTTCCTTCAATCCACTTCCCTTTGTGACTACAGGCTCAAAACCACAAGATTATCTATTTCACATGTTATTATGTTAATGCTTTCTTCTTCCGCCCCTATTCTTCTATGTGGAACCGTATTCAAACATTCGAGGGATTATTTACTTCTAGCCCATTTAGCTTCTTTACCTTATCACGTGACCGGTGCTGGAACCAGGTTCTCTGGTACTTCATCCATCAAGAATTCTGGCCTTTGCAGTGATTCAATCCTCCCATTGTACATTTCGTAGAAGTGTGTACACTATATTCACTAATAGATTGGACGATCAATATTTAATCTTCCGTTGGATGGACGATCTTGAATTATCCAGAGGCTTTAAATAAATTGACAGCCAGGACTTAATCTATAGTTGAGTGGACGGTTCTTATTCACTTCATGACTTCGAAATTTTTGGGACTCTGGCCTTTGCAGTATTCCAAGTCTTCCAGAGAAAATTCCACTGAAGGGTGTATCAACACTCCCTTATTGATAACCTTCACATGTCTAGGAGATAGGACCGTAGACTTAGGCACAATGGAGCTCCTGCTCTCCGGGTATTCGACTATTCAGACTCCAAGACTTTGGGCTACTCTAACTTTGAAGTAGTTCAATCCATCCAGAGTGTTTACCTACTGAATAAGTCATAGAATGGCAGTGACCGATTGTTGTCGGTTAAAACCTTCACTTACGCTATCCTTCCACTATGCTTGATCAATGATCGAGAGTGATCCTGAAGTAGATCAACAATTAGCAGTACTTCGTGATTCATGCTTACTCTATCCTTCCACTTTAATTGATCGGATGGTCAAGAAATATTTTGTAGGATCTTAGATCAACGACCAAATGTTAATTCATGACTTTGGCCTTTGGTGCTTCAGATATTTTAGCTGGTAGGAGAAGCTAGATATCCCTGGAGGATGTAGTCCCAGAGTGATGTGGCTTTCTGACTTCACTGTTGATGTGGCATTGACTAAGTGATTTCCATGTGTCACCTTGATTTGTGACTTTCGTATACCTTAAAGTGCCAACTAGACCTTGACACTTGTCACTAGTCTATTGGGCCACGTGTCATATTTGTCTTCTACCACATGTCACCCTCCTGGATCATGGATTTACACTTCGTGGATTCGGGATTTTTGACACTTTTATACCATCCTTCGATCATTGCCAAAGTTTCAAATAGATACATCACTATAGATATTTTCTTGTCTTGATCGAAGAATTATTTTAACTTCGGGGCTCCAGAGTTAGAGAATTCTTGGTTTATCTGAGCTTCTTATCGCTGGAGTAGGTCAATGTCAGAGTTGACCACCCTATTCCTTTTACATGATCTAACGGTTTCAATATTCATTCTAGATCAACGGTTGACGAGATTTCCCTGCTTTTCCTTTGATCCAACGGTCGACGAGAGTTTGCGACTTCGGGGCTTCGTCCTTCGGGTAAACTTACATGTTTTAGACTCCTTTTCTATGAAGTGGTCAGCGCTGGAGTTGGCAACTATTGGACCCGCCTATCCTCATCAAACCGTCACCATGCATTTCCTATATCTGATGGACCTTATTTAATTTGGAACTTCGGGGGTTTCAAGACTTTGTGTCTTATGGGGTTCACTTATCCTATTTTTCCACTTGGTTCTATTTGACGATCAAGATAGATCCTGAACTGATCTAACGATTGAGATATCAATTGAATTTCCTCCATGAAATCTGATGAATCTTATTTAATCTCTCTCGATCTACAATTTTTTCTTGATCCAACTGTCCATAACGCTACTGCTTCAGATCTGACGGTTGAGATTTAATCCTTCCTAGTCTCTCACTTCACCTTGATCTAATGATCCTGGACTATCCTGAACTAAGAATGAAAAAATCCTGTAACTCGATCCTTTACATAAATATTTCTTCTCTCACAAAACTCTATCTCCTGTGTTACTTCAAATACACCATCTCTTCTGAGATTTGATTAACGTTTGTGCATTATTTTATGCACCGATATTTAGTCGCTAACGCTCTCGACCTCTTAATTCCTTGTGCTTCGTTACTCCTTCTGTACATGTATTCTATGCATGCTACCTCTCTTGAGCTTTAGGTGTTGATACTGAGAGGGGGGTGAATCAGTATCAAGTACAATTTAAAAAAAAAATCAACTTATAATTAAACCATTCAATTATATCCAATGATAAATGAACAATAGCACCACAATACACCATGCACAATATATGATAAATAATCAATAGTTATTGTTGAAGGGAAGTAATGACTTCCAAAGGTAGCTACAACTTCCAAATGTAAAGGGAGGGATAAAACTCCAAGATGAAGATACAATCATCCAATATCAAGAGAGGGTTGAGCTCTCCATCCTTGTCCCTTCCTTCCACCCAATAATATATGAGAGATAATAAAACTTTACATTAAATCATCACCATCAACCAACCATCACATAGAACCTGATAATTCTTCCTGAAACTTCTTCAATTTCTACAATTCTTCAATTCTTGGAATACTCTGATCCTGTAGATAATATTACTCAATGTATTCTATGAAACTTCTCCAAGTTTCACTTGAATCCTCCCCAAAAAGAATTTATAGAGAGAATGGTATACCTTTTCAATTCTGGTTTATTCAGGAGAGCGAACTTGTATAGAATTCCCCGCGCTCAATATTTAACATCAGATTCTGAAAATTTCACACAAGAAACTAAATTCCGTACTATTTCCAATGAAATTGGTCCCAGTTCATTTGTATTCTCTATGAAGAAATTATGATTGTTTTACCCAGAACACCTGTTTATTGACTAGCTTCAGGACTAGTCAAAAACCCTATCTTACACATAGTGTATCTCCATAATTATAGCGAATCAAGAGCTAGAACTTTTACCACAGGTAACTTGATATGTCTTTTCAATACCATAGTAGTTTCACAATTTGAATCATTCTATAAAATTTTTTATAGCGGAAATGGTAAGATGACCTGTAAATAACATACGTTAGAACACATCACCAAAAGACTTCATACTCCCTTGAAATCCGACCTTCTTTACTTATGATTTCCTCTGAAATTTGACTTGTGTATCAAATGAATGTATAATGATATGTATTTATACCATTTATGTCACTTCCTTTTAACATTAGGGCCGACCTGACACTTTCGTATTTTGTAATTCTTTTCTTTAATTATCTTTAGGGCCTACATGTACTTCCTTCTTCAATTCACTTTGTCATATTCAAAAATTCATTTCTCCTCAACCTTGAGGATCCATGTGACATGCCATATACCACTGGAAAAAACATGATGTATACTATCCATCCATGGGTGTTGTATATACATGTGCATTTTCCTTCATATCCAAATACCTTCATCAATCTTGCGGTCCAAAACCCATGACTAGGGTTGACATCAATGGTAACAACCAATCTTCCAACATTAGGAACATAGGATCATTTTTTATCATATCATGATCAACAATGATCATGGATTTCTTATACCCCAAGGTGATATACCTCTTCCCCAAGGTGATCTTCCTTTTTCTCTATTCACTGTACATGTTTGACTCATGTTGCCATCAATGAAAACACACAATCAATAATGCCAACAATATACCCCTTTGGAATTGAGGGAAACATATCTGTAAAACAAATGCTTTTGCTTCCCCAATCAGTGATCTCATTTTCAGGTTGGATGATTGAACCAAATAATGATACCAAATTTGTTTTACTATTTTTCTCCCCCTTTGACATCAATGAAAAAGAGTTAAAATTTTACTTCTTTTCTCCCCCTATGAATGTGCCAGATGTTATCTTAATCTCTTTGTATTTTGTATTCAAATAGGTAGTATTATTGATACCAATTTTTGTAGTGATCAAGTCCTTTAAACCTAATCCAATGACTTCCTCATTTGATGACCAAATTAAACACTCCCCTTGGTTTTTTACTGTTTCATAGGTTTTTATTGTCTTCTCCTTTGTCTTAAAGGACAAGGGTGTGAATCTTACTAATCTTCTTGATTTGTTTATTTCCTCTTGTTGATATTATGATATTTCACAAGAATACCATTGATCGATACCAATTAATTTAATTTCCATTCTTCAACCAATTTAATATCTTATTCACAGTCGTTCGTCTCTGCATAAACCAACTTAAACTTTTCTCCCTTAGAAATAAGATTGAATTGGTCCTTTCATATGTTGTTTTTCAAGTCCTCTTCATAAGTTTTTCATTCTTTTGGAAATTCCTCATTGGGTTTAGATCATACCATACTTTAGTAGTATTTTGTAGTACTTACACCAAATCATGTTGGAAAATCCTTCCTCCTTCATTTTATTCATAGTTTCTATTGATTGGAAATTGAATAGTTCATAAAAATAACATTGGAAAAATTCCAAGATTTTCATTTCTCAATTCTTTTGGTTGATATGTTATTGAAGATTCATCATTATCATCATTGTTCTGTGTAAGTGGAACTTCTTCATTTTCTTCTTTGGGATTTTATTTTTTCATTTTTCTTTTATTGGTTAATGTACTCTTGATCTGCATGATATCGTTAGGATATGCTATTGTGTCATCTTCTTCTTTAGAAACTCTCCTTTCCTGAGTTTGATCCATTTCATATTCAAATATATGAATTTCACATTCCTTATTAGGAACTTCACTCATCATTTTCTTGTTATCAATTTCTTCATTTTCAGATGCTAGATCATCTTTCTTGCTTTCTATTTCATATTTTCTTCTCCATACCTTTTCATCATATACTTTGTTTGTTGGATATTTCTTTTCTAAGTTTGTCCTTTGAGATTTGCCATTTCTTCTTTCCTTCCATCCTTCATTAGATTTTCCTCCCGACTTTTATGAATTGTTTCTCATGGATTGACTTCTTGATTTCTGTAGTTTTGAGATTTGTGACCAAACCAATAACATTTGTAACATCTCATTGTATGACACAAATTTGTTGTGTGGCCAACATAATTTCATCTCCAACATCTCATTAAGTTATTGGACCTTCCTGAATATTTATTTTCAGGACTCTTGCATTCCAATGCTTTGTGACCAAATTTATTACAAGAAAAACAATAACCATTGAAGGTGTTTCCATACTTGAGTCTGTTTTGATATGAGAAGTCTATCCTTTTATATGTTTCTTGTTTTTTTATTTTTATAGCTTCCTTTCTTGGAAAAGTTCATCGTTTGTTTTAGGTTTTTGATTGTACCTTTTTCTTTTGAGGAGTATGATCCTTTATCATGTTTTTGAATGGTGCTCCATTTTCCACCTTCTTCTTTCTTATTGTATCCAAGACCATTTTTGTCATCAAATAGTCTTTGACTATTCCAGATCCTATCTAGGGTAGCTGAGTTATTCTGGAATTTGACAATTTCTTTTGTCTTTTCATTCTTCTTTTTGAGGTTGATAACTTCCATTTCCAACATGTGACATGTTTCTTCCCTTTTAGTCAATTGAATCTTCAAGGCTTCTTCATTTTTATTATCTTATTCAAGTTGAATTTTTAGACAGATGACCATTTCTTTTGTCTCTTCTAGTACTTCTTTTCTTTTATTTTCATGTGTCTTCAATTCTTCCATTTATTTTGTTAGATTAACAACTTTGGTCTTCAATATGCTGATTTCTTCTTCTTTGTCTTCTAGTTGAATATTTTGTTCATTCTCTTCATGGTTAGATTGATCAAACTATTGTAGTAGCAACATATGTTTCTTTTGAAGTTTCTCTAACTCTTCAAAAGTGCACATAACTGTGTATTCAAGCTAGTAAAGAACATCCTTAGTAACTTCAATATATAGAGCATTTCCTGGTTCCATACTAATCACTTTGAATGTAGTTATAACATCAATATTAAAATCTAATAGTTTTTCTTTAGTGAATACTGAGCTATTCATCAATTCCTTGATGTAGTAGTCTTCTTTGTTGATGAATGGGGTTTGCATCAATTCTTTGATGGAATTGTCCTCTTCTGTGTTTTGTTCTTTATTTTGATCAGAATTCTCTTTATCTGTATTTTTTTCTTCAATCTAATTTAATTTCTCCATTTCTTTATTTTTTTCTTTAATTTGATTGGATTTTTCCTTTTCTTTGTTTCGTTCTATAAACCGATTGGAATTATTCATTTCTTTGTTTTGTTTTTTATTTTGATAAGAATTCTCCAGCTGGAGCCATAGTACTTTAGTAGAGATGTAGTGTCCCATCTTTTCTTTGACTTGGTCTGACAGTCCATTCTGGATTTCCTTTAATGCTATTGAATTATTTTTCTTTGCTTATTTTGTAGTTTTGGATTTGTTCTTTGAGGTAGTTGAGTACGAAGGTTTAGATACTATTGAGTCCCAAACACCAGATCCTCTTGACTTCATATACCATTTCATTCTTTCCCTCCACGAAGAGTAGTTTGTTCCAACAAATAAGGGAGATTCATTTGTGGAGAGAGCCATTTGTGCACCCATTTATTCAGAATCTACCTTCTAGTGTTTAAATTGTGTTGAAGACACCCGCTTTGATACCAATTGTTGAAACAAACATTGACACTGAGAGGGGGGTGAATCAATGTTTAAAATTTTTGACTTATTTTGACACTTTCATATGTTAACTGAATAAGATATATGCAACACAATTAATTACTCACAAACATATGTAACACAAACTGCATGAAGTAGATAAAATATATTTCTTTTATTTATTTAACTTGAATGAATACAAATAAAATCAATCCTTTAATATCCTCAACTTCAACTGAATATGAGAGATCCAAATCTCTGATACAAGAACCAACTTGTAGCTCTTATATCCAACTGAGAAATGAGGAATACAACCCTCATAACAAGACCCAACTTGTTGATCTCAGATCCAACTGAGATGTGAGGAATACAACCCTCATAACAAGACTCATCTTGTAAACATGCACCAACCTAATAGAATGAAATTATATTCAATACATTATCTATCTATCTATCTATCTATCTATCTATATATAAAATCCACCAAGACACACTTAGATTCACCTCCACTTCTGGTTTATATAGTATTTCAATAGGTATAGGATTGAACCATTGTGTCTTTTTGACATGAACCATCGCACCTCTTCATTTAAGTTTCTAAATTTAATTAGAATACTAATCTTGATTCAAATTATCCTCATGAGTTGATAAGAGATATGGATCGACTCATATATCATTCCCATGCTTCTATTGTGTTAGCACTAGAAGTCGCTCCTGGATTGCTTGCAGAAACAGAGCTCAACGCCCATCAATTTTTATGTCACGGTTTGATAAATGGGAGATCAAATGGGTAGAGACTCGAGGAGATATCACTCTAACTCGGGGACTGGATCTGGTACGTAACTAACAAAGGAGGTCTGGAATCCTAACTTCGGCCAGTGGGTTGATTAAAAGATGAGCAGGTGGAAGACTTAGTAGGAAAGGTGAACAAACAACTCTGGGCAACAGGCTTACAACGGTTTGTAGGGGAAAAACTCTGAACGCAGGATCCTCCTGGTTCAGGGCTTCAAGAAACTGAATAGAAGACTTGACTGGATCCTCCAATTGCAAGTCGTCCAGCATTAAGGAAATCACAGGAACCAATTAGAGACTCCATAACTATTACAGTGATCCATTACAACATCATCCTATAAAAGCTACAACTCGACTGGATCCTCCAATTCCGAGCTGCTCTAACACGGTATAACAAAGATATAAAGAAACTGGCATTCATAAGGCAAGAAGTCTCAGAAGTCTATACATAACCAGAGCATCAGTGCTTCATTAAAGATTTACAATCGGGAGCTCTGCTCAACCATCGATCCTTTACAAAATGGCGAAAACGCCTACATATACTTGGAGCTGACTCAGGCGCTGAAGGCATGATCATATCATGAATTCAATGCTTGACATTGAGGAGCTTCTCTATCAGGATGGGCTATCAGTCTGCCTCAATCAAATATGTCCTCTGCTCCCCTGTCATACGCCTCCTTAATTCAGCATGGCTCGCGCCAGGGGGTAGCCGAGCCCTTTGAATGTTGAACTGGTGTGTGCAGGTTCCTCTGGTGAGTTGGAGACTTGGCGTGGCTTTCCTGAAGAGAACCGGTACAAGGGACCCTCCTGGGTAAATTTCAGATGGGACCTCCATACTCTGCAATAAATGGGTGACGCGAGGCTTCACCCACCCTCTTTCTCCTTTTTTGATGACCCGAAGTGGCTCTTTAGATCCCCGAGTGGAATCCCTGATGAAAACCCGACCCATTCCACAGGTCTCTTCTTCTTTCCTCACAGTCTCCTGTACTTCACCGTGACTTTTCCCCGACTCTGTATCGGGTTTCGGGGTTTCGCGTTCCCCGTTGTCAAGAGTTCTTGACCCTTTGAACTCCCGATCACCGATTCTCCGATGAGCACTCTTTTTCCCTTAGCTCCTCTTGGCTAGGCTCAGGTCCATACGACCATGCATCCACAAGACCGCAACATTTTGTCTCCCATTGGGGTTTCGACCTTCCTGCCGTCGGGAATTTCTAACCCTTAGAATTTTCGATCCCCGAATTACCGATGCGCCCGTGTATGGGTTAGCTCTCCTGGATATACTATGGCCCTATGTGACCACAACGACAACTCTCATTGGGGTTTCAGGTTTTACGGTGCCGAGGTGCACATGTACCCGGAACTCCTGATCCTCCGATCCCCGATGCGCTCCTTCACGCGTTGGTCCTTCCGGCTTATCTCCCGCTCATATGACCTACTCCCGTGACCACAACCTTATCCCGTCGGGGCTACGGGGTTTGCGAGTTCGAGATGCACAAACTCCTTGCTTCCGGGATCTCCGATATCCCAATAGCCGATGTGGGATGCCACCTATCCTCCTTGCCGACTCTTCTGGGGACCACCTTCGTCTTCATCGAGAAATCACGTATCACAATTCTGCAATGCACAAAACTCTCGCTCCCTGTTCTCCGAAACCCCGATCCCCGATATGCCGATAGGTTGACACCTGTCTCAATTTGATTGGACGAACCAAATATTCTTAGAACTCATTGGGGCCCCCTCTTGCTAAATCCCGGGCAACTCGACAGCCCCGAAAACCCGATGACCGTCGATTTGCTTCGTGGATAGATCTCGGCTGCTGGCAGCAAAACCTTGCCCGCTCACTTGACTCATAACCAGAGAAGAGATCCGTCCGCTGCTGCGCTTGGGTGTTTCCTGTGCAACCTGCAGGTCCGGGTGCTCTCGAGCCCAGGACAAGAATTATCGCTAACATGTTGCATTCCCAATTTTTCCAATAGATCATATTCGATCTTTTACCTGCTCTCTGTATTGTTATGGTGTTAATCTATGTCAAATTACTCTACAAAAATTAAAATTTTTACATAAATGAATTTTGTATGAGGCGCTTCCTTCAATCCACTTCCCTTTGTGACTGCAGGCTCAAAAACACAAGCTTATCTATTTCACACGTTATTTTGTTAACACTTTCTTATTCCTCCCCTATTCTTCTACGTGGGACCGTAGTCAAACGTCCAAGGGCTTATTTACTTCTAGACCCTTTAGCTTCTTTAACTTATCACATGACCAGTGTTGTAACCAGTTTCTTTGGTACTTCATCCTTCGGGACTTCCGACCTTTGTAGTCAATCAATCCTCCTGGAGTACATTTCACCAAAGTTCATATATCGTATTCACTAATAGATCTCCTTCTCACCGAGTATTCGACTATTCAAACTCTGGGACACTGGGCTACTCAAAATCTGAAGTAGTTCAATCCCTCCAGAGTTTTTACCTACCAAATAAGTCATAGAATGGTGGTGACCGCCTGCTTTCGGTTAACACCTCCGCTTACACTATCCTTCCACTATGCTTAATCAATGATCGAGAGCACTCTCGAAGTAGATCAACAGTTAGTCGTACTTCGTGATTCATGCTTACTCTATCCTTCCACTGTAATTGATTAGATGGCCAAGAAATATTCTGTAGGATCTTAGATCAACTACCAAATGTTAATTCGTGACTTTTTCCTTCGACGCTTTTAATATTTTGGTTGGTAGGAGAAGCTAGATATCCCCGGAGGATGTAGTCCCAGAGTGACCTGGCTTGCTGATGTCACTGTTGGCGTGGAACTAGTTGAGTGGATACCATGTGTCACCTTAATTCATGAATTTCATATACCTTAAAGTGCCAACTATACCTTGACACTTGTCACTAGCCGATTGGGCCACGTGTCATATTTGTCTTTTGCCACATGTCTCCCTCCTAGATCGTGGCTTTACAATTCATGGCTTTGGAAGTTTTGTCACTTTTATGCCATCCTTCAATCATTGCCGAAGTGTCGAATATATCTATCACCATAGATATGTTCTTGTCTTTATCGACAACTTCTGTTAACTTCGGGGCTTCAAAGTTCATGATTTCTTGTTTATTTGAGCTTCTTATCGTTGGAGTAGGTCAATGCCAAAGTTTACCACATTGTTCCTTTTATCCCAATCTAACGGTTTCAATATTCATTCTAGATCAATCGTTGACGATATTTCCATGCTCTTCCTCTGATCTGACAGTTGACGGGAGTTCACGACTTCATGGCTTCGGCCTTCAGGTAGACTTACATGTCTTAGACTCCTTTTCGTCGAAGTTGTCAGCGTCAGAGTTGACCACTATTGTACCTACCTAACCTCATCCAATGGTCACCATGAATTTCCCAGATCTGATGGCCCTTATTTACTTCGGGACTTCGGGGGTTTCAATACTTTGTGTCTTATGGGGTCCACTTATCTTGTCCTTCCACTTGGTTCTATTTGGAGATGATGATAGAGCTTGAATTGATCTAACAGTTGAGAGCTCACTTGAACTTCCTCCATGAAATTTGATGGCTCTTATTTAATCTGTCTCGATATATGATTTTGGATTGATCCAACTGTCCATAATGCTACTACTCCAGATCTGAGAGTTGAGATTTAATCCTTCCTAGTATCTGCTTCACCTTGATGTAATGATCTTGGATTGTCCTAAACTAAGAATGAACGGCTCCTATAACTTGATCCTTTACAAAAGGATTTCTTCTATCACAAAACTCTATCTCATGTGTTACTTCATATGCACCATATCTTTTGAGCTTCGATTAATGTTTGTGTATTCTTTTATGCACTGATATTTAGTCGCTAACCCTCCTGAGCTCTTAATTCCTTTTTCTTCGTTACTCTTTTTGTACATGGATTCTATGCATGCTACCTCTCTTGATATTTAGGAACATAGGATCATTGTTGATCCTATCGTGATCAACAATGATCATGAATTGCTTCTACCCCAAGGTGATCTTCCTTTTTCTCTGTTTATTGTACATATTTGACTCATGTTTCCATCAATGAAAACACACAATCAATAATGCCAACACATTTTCCTTTTGAAAACCCAAAAATAGAATTAGGGTTTTGAATAAATAACTTACTTTTCGATGAAACTCCTTAATGTAGTCAAGGTTTGTGGTGGCTAATGTAAATGATCATAAAGTCCATGATGCTTCTTGGAGTGACTATTATGACCACAATTATGAAATTACACAAACATTATTTATCCTCTAGCACTGGTTTGAATGGAATATATGCACTTTGTCAAAAGATATCCAATCTGCAAACCACGCTTCCCTCATTAGAAAAAACCCTAAAAAAGGATGATTTTAAATTAGTGATAACTTCACTTCGTGTACTCCACTTTCAATGATTTGTTTTTGAAATTGGGTATGTTTTCAAGAGGAATTCTGATCTATTGTTGGTTTCTTCATATTTTTTTTTATCAAAAATTAAAAAAAAATGACCTGAATGCTTCGATCCTCTTTTTTTTTCCGTAAAAAATATGCAAAAAGAAAAAAAACAATCTCCCACTTTGTACCCAAGAAAGAGCTCTAATACCAATTGTAGTGAACTTTGATTGATATAAGAGAGAATAAACCATAAAAAATAGAAAATAAACCCTCGTCTTAAAAAAATAACCAAAATATTCACCATGAGCAACATAATAATATAGAGAGAATATCCCCTTAGGTATGGTTACACAATCAATTAGTCCTTATGGAATGAATCACTCCATAAGCCATACTTGCTACAAGACAATACATCCAACACATCTCTAAAACAAGGATTCTTGTGTCTATTTATACTTTCTTATGAGTATTCTTAGTGGTTTATTCCAGCTGTTGTTCCTGAGTTTATACTTTAAGGCTCTAAAGTATATCGTCAAAGCACCTGATATGAGTAAAGAAAGTTAAGGTAGACAAAGTCGGATTTGAAGGATAACTACTATGGTTGGTTCCTTAACTGTCTCCGTTGAGCTTCCCAGTTTTCTTGGATGCTTATGTCCCGTTCAATGGCTTCCCATGAACGTTCTAATTCGACTCGAGTGTCAGTTGTTTGCAAGATAGTGTTAAATAAATTTAGGGAAATGCTAGTCTAATTTGAAAGACTGGGTTCTACATTAGGTTGTCTTAAGGTGGGCACAGTCATGAGGGATAATGGTTGGAAGAAGGTCTAAAAATTTGTTCAATAAAGTGTGTCTCTTTTTGATTTTGATTATAAGAGAAACAATTTCAAACACAGATTAATATTCAACAGATCAGAGGTTGTTTCCTGTTCCTGAGTTAGATTTTAAATACATGATAGTGACGAGTGAAAAACACAAAATCGTTTAACAAAAATGAGGCATCGATCATGGAAGAATCTCACTTTGAAACAAGGAAAGATGAAAGACAAGAGGACTCTAATGAACCACAAACCATTGCATCATAAATAATCTACATGTCTTGAAACTGCTGACAACAAGTATAGAGGAAAAACTGTAAATAATTAGACAACCCAACGACTTTGAACTAATAGTAAATATTATGCTAAATTATTGTTAAAATTTCATCAAATATACACCTAAGAAAAAATGCTATGAGCAAAAACAAAGGGAACACATAGCTCAAGATTGACAAGATCTGGGATCTCCGCTTTGCATTCTTATTAATCACTGCAAAAAGTTTCTCCCGTACAATGGCCACCAAAAAAATCCCTTTCTTAGTCCTAAATATTTACATTTATACAAAATTTCCAATCCTTGGCAGTTGGGGAATCTCTAATTTCTAGGAACTAGCTATTTATCGTAAATAATATGAAAACTATTTTCCAAGATTTTCTTTATCTTTCTTTTATTTTTATAGCTACACTTTTCAAACTGGTACTTTATTGCTATGTTGAAGACTCTCCTTCTTTTTCTTTGACACATTCGATGCATTTGTTGAGGAAAGGTGCAGACATTTTGGGAGGCTCTGAAAACTCCTTTGCTTCGAATAGATATATCTTTCTCTGTATCTTTGGGAAATAGTCTTCAACTCTTTTATCTGCAAACTTTATTAACTGCAATTTTAAGTTGGGTTGAATCAACAACCTATTGATTAAGGTGACATCCATTTCTTTTAGCTGTGAAATATCCATCTGGATCTCACTTAGATCTTCTTTAAACTTTAATTGGTGTCTCGCAATATTTATCTGCCCTAGAAGCCCTGCACAATTGTCCTTCCCAATGTTTAATGACCCTTTGTTTAAGAGATCGAAAACCTCTTCGTATTCGTCTTTGATTTCATTAACTATTCTTTTTCTTTCCATTATGTTGGCTTCCCATACTTTGAGCATAATGTCACCTCTGATTTTCTCTGTGGCTGATAATTTTGTAGTTTTGGATGTCTTTTCGTTCGTTGAACATATGATTGCCCTTTGAAGGGCGACCCTTGCTTATTTAGCTTCTTTTTCCTTCATGATGATGTTATCAAAGGAATTGCTTGCTTCATGGAAGTAATTATGGAGGATCTCTATCTTGGAAATCAACTTCTGTTGTTCAACTTCTAGCTTTGCATGCACTTCCAATGATTGGGCCCAGAAAATTTTCAGATCTATGACTAGATCTTCAATTGACTTTAATTTTGTTTGTAATTGATTTATGATTTCTTCTTGCGTTTGACTTGTCTGCACTCTCTCTTCCATATCGCTGAGGCTTGTTTTCAGGGATTGAATCTCTTTCTTCAATTCTTTTTTCATTCTCCTTTAATTGGCCTTGTAGTTTAGCGATAATGAGGTTTCTTTGTTTCAGACGTTCTTTCATATTTTCAACTGTGAACTGGTTAGCTGTGGATAATGCTCCCATAGAACCAATTACTTCGGTAGCGAAATCTTCTTCCTCTAAATTCTGCCCGTCTATTATAATTTTGTGCTTCTTTACCATTGCATTTTCCCTTTGATGCATTTCTTGCTTAAACACTACCTTTCTCTTCTTACTGAAAAAATAATCAGATGGAGGAATCTCTTCTCTGGAGATGGGTTCAAGGTCACTAACATATAGGGCTCCCAGCTGGGGGAAATCGAAAGTGGATTGTAATGGAGTCAAAGAGGCGATGGGAGCACCTAGTTTTGTATATCTTACCTCCTCTGTTGTTTTGGGGATATTACCATGAATTGTAGATGATGAAGGGAAATCTAGTTTATCAGACACTGGGGGTGTCTGAGACCCTTTTTCCATTCCTAAGTTCTCTACCTTTTGTCCCTCTGTTTTCCGTGGAGACTCTTCGGTCTCTTCTGGAATTCTCTTTGTATTTTCTTTACCCTGCCCTCCTGATCCAAAACCTGGGGGTATGCTTCCTTGTTCTGGAGGCTGAGTTGATGCTTCTCCTAGTAATACCCCAGGTAAACCACTTCTCCGATGTTTCTGGAAGTTCAGGAAATTGTTTTGCAAGTCAGGTGACAAAGATTGAAACCTGACCATCACTTCATCATAACTTATAACTCCTCTAAACATGTCGTCACAAGGGGACTGTTCATGTTCGTATGCTTTCAGATTACAGTTGACTTGGTGATTACCCACAATTTTGTGGGGATCATATTTCATGTGATCGAGATTTAGCAACTTTATCTCTCCTAATGTGGATGCCTCAACCTTGGAATGCCCTAGATTGAGTAGCGAATATTTCCCAACCTGCACAGGGAAAATAGGCCAGAATATCTTTTGGGCCATTTTTAATTCATTCCCGATGCCACCTATTACTATATGATGAGCCACCTCCCTACATACCAGTCTATCAGGGAGGGATTTTGGTAGTGCGTGGGGAGAGATTGAACATCCGAAAACCCTAATGTAGGAAAACATTTCTTCTATAAACTAATCTGTGACGACCTTGAGACTTTCCATGACTGACTCAGAAATACGGGGAGGTTCACATCCATACAACATCTGGTGCACCGGAATCACCATGAAGTGGTAGATTTCATAGAAGGAATCCTTAGCATTTTCTTCCCACAACTTATAATAGTATTCATGAATGGGTTTATTGGAGGTTGGGTTCCAACTCCAATTCATCAGAGGGAAAGGGGTCATGAAGCATATGGAATCCATGATATAGGTGGACATATAGAAAGCCACTGGTTGGCCTTTGGATTTTGTAGTTTGATACTCTGTTACCTCCTTAGATAAATTGTCTGATAGGATTTTGTCCCAATTGAAACTAAAACCTTCAGTTGCTTCATGAAGAAGAGGCACCCATTCCGCAGGGAAATGAGTGGGGATTTTCTTTCCGAAGAGTCTGCAAAGCATCATGGCTACATAGACCATGTATTCATTTAGTGAGGTTGTGGCATATTTCCTGTGAGTATCAACCCTGAACTTTGCTGGCACTCCCCACCAGCCTCTAATTATATCAGGGTATGTCTGATCTGCCTCTGTGCATTCCTTTCTTTGGAATTCGGCTATGAATTCAACATTATAAATATACTTAGGATTAGGGGGTAGCATGCACATTAGTTGTATATGTTCCTGCCTGAAGGAACCGATGACGACCCCACTACTGTCCAGAATGCTCCTTGTCTTCGTGTTTTCTCTCTCTAAAGCCCAATATATCATGTCATTATATGGCATGAGCCGTGGGTGTGCTGCTATTTTGTGAAGTTCAAACTCCACTATGTCCCGGAGTTTGTTCTCAGAATCATGCGGGAAGTTCTTAATTTTGTAATCTAGATTCTCGAAGATTTGCCTCCAAGATTTGATAGAATCAATAGCATGGGGTGTGGTATCAGCTACGACATCTCCTTCTATACATGTGATTTCAGCAGTTCCCTCAACTTTCTTAAGTACCCTCTTAGGTTCCATAACATTCGCAGTAGATTGAAAACCTGTTTGGAGACAAGAAAATCTATAAGCCTGGATGAATACAACTCACTCATGATTGTAAAAGATAAGAATAAAATTCAAAATGCAGAGTTGTAGTTCTTTTAACTCATCCTTTGATGGACATACTGAGACAGGCAGTAAGACTTTAATGTTTTAAATGAAGAAGATGAGCTCAAAGATACGCATTTAAACTTAAAAATCTTAATTTGTCCTGTTACAGATATTATCATATATCAACGATTTCAACTTGGAGTTTCGAAATGACTGTTTCTTAAAACGCTGAATCCCGAAGCCCGAAAGAAGTTTAGTGATTACTAATCATGTTTTAAAATGACTTAATTTCAAGTTTAAGACTTTGTTTTAGAGTTTATGATTTCACAATTCAGAGTTTCGGGGATCACGTACCCAAGAGATATGTCATATGCAACCCCCTAATGCGAAAAGTGAATATCTTAAATTGGACGTAAATCATCTATATTAAAACCTTAATTACTCAAGATTAGCCATGATTAAGACTTTCGGAAATTGGGAATCGGGAATTCGCAGACCTATATTTCAAGAGCGCTTTGTTACTGGGAAACCTGAAACTCTGAAAGATTTAAGATTCACTGATTTTGATTAAGGGTTTAATTAATCACACTTAAAGGTACTTTGCGAATAAGCACATTGGGATTTATAACATTCGTTTCCCCCTTTTTTATATATTTAAAAAAAATAAAAAATTAAAACCCCTTTCAGAAAATCGACATTGGGATTTTGGAGTTGTGAAATTTATTGACTGCTTTATGAAACGCCGAACTCCGAATCATGAAATGTTTCATTTTTTCCCCCTTCTTTTCTTTTAAAATTAGGGTGGCTCCATATTAGGAAAAAACGAAGTCTTTGGTTAGAGATAAAAAATCATACCTTGTTTCAACACCAACTACCCCTTATTATTATATTATTTCATTTTAATTACATAATTGATCTAGATGGATATCGATGGCCACCCACCTTTTCCAACTGGCTCAAAACAAATTTTCTGACAATTTTGGCAATTTACTATTTTTAGCAATTTTAACTTCCAGGGCCATTTTGAGGGCCTAAATGAAGGTTTTTCTGGATCGAGCTCCTCAATGATATTTGAAGGCATGATTGAGCCCCCAAAATGAATCTCCTCGACAATACCTTTCCAACGGGCTATCACACGCCTAAAACAGAGATCGTGTGCAAAAATTACTGTTGGAAATGTTTAACAGGTAGCATATGCTTGTCATTGATGGCAAGTACAGTAATGCATGTGTATAGGAAGAATGTACAAAGGATTGTTGGCATGATTTATAGGATGACCGCACGTAAGGAGGCATAGCGTTCTTATACGCGCAAGGAGCACAGGAAAGAGACCGAGAGCCGCCCGATCTCACTCGAAAATCCTGACAGCTGTTGGATCGGGAGAAGCTGCGCAGATGTTAAAGGCATAGCGTTCTTATATGCGCAAGGAGCACAGGAAAGAGACCGAGAGCCGTCCGATCTCACTCGAAAATCCTGACAGCCGTTGGATGGGGAGAAGCTGCGCAGATGTTAAGCGCAGGAGTTGGCGTGTAGAAGAAGTGATCTGTGCCGTCAGATTAGAAGCAGATACCCGACAGCCGTCAGATCTGCCAAATATGCGAGGGAGATAAGCCATCGGAGAATCGGGGATCAAGACTTTGCAATGTCCAATTCAATGACAACGGAAACCCCGAAATCGCGATATGCGATTTCGCGATGTAATCAGAGTCGTTGAGCCAAGATTGCATCTGAACCGTTGATCCAACTCACGACAACAGACCACGTCAGTAAGGGACACGTGGCACAACCAGGGAATGACGGGTGTCAGGCAGATTCAACACTTCAGGCACATGTAAGTCACGAATCAGAGTGACACGTGGTAGGATCTAACACGTGTCAAACCACATGTGAC
>SNQJ01S0020912.1:129744-148163 GCA_010110895.2 Picea sitchensis
AAGACATCTGATGAATGAAGAAATCCATAATATGATCTCTGGATGCACTACTGTTTTCATAAGAATATACAACAACTGGTCTCTATAAAGTAGACTAAGATTTTTCAGTGAAAGAAAAGTGAAAAATTGTTAATAGCTCAAAAAACTGATTCACCCCCCTCTCAGTATTTTTCAACAATTACAACCCCGGGAAGTTGATGTACTAACTTACCCAAACGGGTCCCACATGACTTTTGGCGCTTCATCTCCTAGGGTTAGGGTTTTGGATGTCTAGGGTTTTTAACATTCTTTCTTATTGTAAAAAGGCCTTCAGAGCCTCATTGTAACCTTCTTCTTGTGAATGCGCGCTTCCATCACATCTCTTCTCAGAGATAAGCCGCCACCATTCCAGCAAGCTTGTTTCCGCTACATTTTACAGTTTCAGCTTATTTCATTATTGAATAGAAAACCAATTTTACTGTATCTCTGTTATTTTGTGTTAAGAACCTGTTAATAATCTGTATTCATTTTGTTCTACTCATAAAATCTGGATCAATAATGAGATTGTTTATTACCCATCAACTACCAAGCAGGTCTATTCCATAATTATGGCCACATTACATACATTATCCCTTTGGTACCTTCCTAGCTACTCCATATTATCTTCCCTAGATACATCACTCTAAAATTGTCTCTTCTAGCCATCAACCTTATGTTCAATATGTCCATGCCAGTTAGTGACCATTGAGGTGCCCAAAGCCATTTAAGTATAGGGACTTACAAAACCCCTCTCGTAAGTCCTTTTCTAATATTAGGAGAGTATTGATTTTACATTTGTAGTGTAGATTTTTTCACTATCTTGAAATGTGATAATAATGCATATGAAACTAAACGTTTTTAAAGTTTAATCATCTAAGTTATTTACATTCTATTGAAGATAACTATTAGTGCTACCTTGTTACTATTTGAATTCACTTTTTTTTTTAAGTTGGAAAATCTGCTCTAAAATCCTTAGTTGTATATTTTTCTCTCTAATATTTTAATCATTTAAACTTATTAACTACATTTCCATGTTTTTTAACATATGCGAAATAATGTATTTCAATATTTTATAGCTTGTCTGTGATTTGCATGATAAATAATAAAACAAATTATCATACACTTCATTCACTATTCAATAAAACTACACTCATTCATTAACATAGTACCTGCTCATACATTCATGAATACAAATAAAAGTTTCCCTAATTTAGCCTACTCTCCTACACTTATTCGCCCCGCTCTTTCTCAACATACTACAGTTGCCAATGAATCTTTGTCTTCAATGGTGTTTGAATTTTCAACTTGTTTGATAGTTGTTGGAAGCCAATTCAACAACAATACACAATGAACAATTATCTCATGAAAAGAGCAAGCATGTCACAAAAACATGATTTGAAACTGCTTTTTAGTCTTGGAATAAAACCTAAAATTGTTTCTAATTGGATAAGAGATCGTCTTCCTCAGATGTAAGGAAACATGTTAATGGCCCAAGACTTGGAGAAATTTGACAAGAGAGGAAGTATGCCCCATTATTGACCATCAATGGGTCATTTTAGGTGGTATGATTTTCCTTGAATAACGATGATGAGTCAACTCACATTCATGGACAACAACCAATGCTAGTTGTCCTCACCACTAGTTGACAACCAAGTTATGATAGATTTTGTCACTTTTGAGAGAATTAATTGAAAAAATAAAAATAAAAAAAGAAAAAATAATAAAAATAAAAAATCTAAAAGATACAAATTAAAACCAATAAAAACTCATAAAACATAGAATTCTAGATATCCCACCTTTATCCTATACACAATCATTTTAACAGATCTCAATTTAATAAAACTTAAGAGAAAATCCATTCTCTCATAATGTTTACAATGACAACTAACACCATATGAAAATACCACCTACCAAGTTTCAAAATTTTACATGATGATGACAATTGATAAAATCCTCATAAAACATAAAAATCTAGATTTTCCATGTATCTCAACTTTATTTTATAAACAATCATTTTAATTCTTTATCTTATACACAAACATTTTAATTCTTTCTTTTATAATATTTAACATGAAAACTATAACATATAATAATACCTTCTCCCAAGTATCAAAATTTTATATTATCATAACCACTAATACCATGTGATAAAAACATAGAGATCTAAATTTTCTAAATACCCACCTTTTTTATACACAATCATTTTAATTTTTTCTCTTATAATATTAATATCATCCCCAATATCAAAATTTATATTATCATACCACTAAATACCATGTCAGAAATCTAAATTTTCTGAATACTCTATCTTTTTTATACACCATCATTTTAAGTCTTTCTCTTATAATATTTAAGATGAAAACTATACCATATAATAATACCATCTCCCAAGTATCAAAATTTTATATTATCATGACCATTAATAAATTAATAAATACCATGTAATAAAAACATAGAAATCTAATTTTTCTAAATACCCTACCTTTTTTATACACTATCATTTTAATTCTTTATTTTATAATATTTACCATGACAATTATAACATACAATAATACCATCTCCCAAAAATCAATTTTTTTATTATTATCATAAACATTATCAAAATTTTATATTATCATCATCATTAATACTATATAATAAAAATATTAATACTATATAATAAAAATAGAAAAATCTATTTTTTTTTTTTAAATACTCTACTTTTTTCCTTTTTAATAAAAATTCAATAAAAATCCACTGTCTCATAATATTTACAATCACAACTAACACCATAGTATTATCTACCAACTATCAAAATTTTAATACTATCATATTATTCAATAAAGACCATTTAAAAAAAAAATTATTTCCAGGTCAATTAATACTATTTAGGAAATACCAAGAAATTAGTTTTCATAAAAACAATTTCCTTACAACTATGTCAATTAATACTATTTAGTAAATATCAATAAGTTAGTTTTCATACTATTTAGTAAATAGCAAGAAGTTAGTTTTCATAGTACCATGATAATTAACACCCAAAGATAATGCCATCCAACAAATACTAAGAAGTTACTTTCCATATTACCATGACAACTAACATTATGGTGGAATTCCATCTAAGTATACAAAATTTACTTTATATTTGTACATTTGTGTGTACTTTAATATTTAGATGAGATTCCAAGCTTAATCTATGAATGAGTTTCTAATTAATATAGAAAAGTTCATTTTATTGGCTTCTCAATAATACTATAATCATAGGATAAAGTGATCCATTATGAAATTTATTAACTTCAACGTTCATCACATCATTTTTGTTTAATTAAACCACTTTACTTGTAAATCTATTTCCACTTTAATTGTAAACCTATTTGAAATAGCAATTATGTATTCAAACTATTTGTCTATAGCTTTCTAAATTTATTTACATTTTATTAATCTTTTTTTTTTTCTTTAAAATTGTAAATGTGTTGAACCTGCACATAATAGGTCTTGCTAAACAATAATACATACATTTGTAGAGAAATTTTGAGAAAGAAGAAGAAGGAGAGAAATAATGAAAGAATTCTCACTAACCGTTGTGAATAATGAATAATTTACACATGATATACTCTGTATAGCTCAATGAGTGCGCACTGGAGGAGAACCAATGCACTATAGTGGTGGTCTAGAGTGATCTAGACACACACCAACAGTTACAAGAGTGAACTTCCACCTAGTCTAGTCTCTCAGGCAGTTACGGGAGTGAACTACCACCTAGCTGAGCTAACTAGTCAACTAGTCTTTAGTTAACTGACTAACCAGAGAGTAGTAAGGAGTTAACTCAGGGAATCAAGGCTAATGCGACAGTCTGGTGATGATACCAAGGCAAGGTCGAATTAGCATGGTGATGATCCCAATGTTGCATGGTGACAAAACCAATGCAACATCTAAACTCAACTCAACTAGTCAAACTGAAGTGTCAACTGAAAGAGAATATTCTCTTGGTGGAATATTCTCTCCTAAAATATAGGAGACTGGATAATGACTAATTATGACTAATAAACAAAGAAAGGAAAAACCTTAGGAAAAATAAATCCTAGGTGTGTGTGGTAACTCTATTTTACGAACATCACTATGGTAAAACTTAAAAGAATGGGTCGACAAAAGCAGGGAATGGCCATGTTAGGTTCCCAAGTACAAAAGATACACTACAAATAAAGTGAGGAAAGAGGGAAACACCCCCCTCGAGGTACAATGTATGCAAGAAGAACTACAACTTCTAGTCAATTGCATCCTTCACTCTAAGACAACTTCACAAAGAATGGAAATTCTTCTCATTGAAGGTCTTTGTGAAAGATGTCTATCATATCATTATGAAGGAAAAAAATATAGGAGAGTCGATGATCCCTTGTGTGCAGCACCGGATGTAGTGCATGTGGATCTCAAATGCATAGATCCCTTTGCCTACGAGGAAATGGATCTTCTTGAACCCGAGGTACTCTGGATTAATCAAACCGGATGTGATCGTGATGGTAGAATAACCTTTCACGGTGAGAAATATTTGTAGCCACATAGCTTGAATGGTTATGTTAACTTCTACCTCGTACTCTGCCTCGTGAAGATGAAACGATGACATCTTGCTTCTTGGAAATAGCAGATAGGCTCGAAACCAAGATTGAGTGAGCAACCATATGTGGAATTGCGATCAATTTTATATCCAACTTGATCATAATCGATGACCGATGAGATCTAATGTAGATTATATTTCATAATGAGAATCCCAAAGGTGATGGTGCCCTAATCGAGATACACTTTACATTTTTCAATGCTTGTAATCATCGGCTCTGCATGAACACAGAAGCATTAGCAATTTCATATAGTGGTGAAGTGCAGGTGTGTGAGAACAACTGAAGATCCCCACTAGTTAATAAATGCAATGTGTTGTCAACCCGATTGGAATCTCAGCCATCTGCCTCAAGTTTGACTCACGATAAGAAGAATTGAGACATTACAATCTATCATGTGAAATCTCTCAAGGACATCTCGTGCATACTTGCTTTGAGAGCAGTTTCGTCTGTCATCTACATTGATCTCAAGTCCAAGGAAAGAGATGTAGCGGACCCATGTCCATCATAAAAAACATGTCATATCAGAATCACTATGTTTGTGTAATCATTTGAAGTCGAGCACAGAGTGATCAACAAATCATGGGCATCCAAAACTAAAAGAGTAGAAGTAAATCATCCGTCTGAGCGTAGAATAAATGAGATTCTGATTTAAAATGTAAAAAGTTCTATGACAATAGGTAGGAGTCCATCTTGGTATACCATGCTCTCAGAGCCTGCTCAAGGCCATAAAGTGACTTCTTGGTCGGCGGACCAAGGATGAGTCCTGCATAAATCATTGGGTTTGCTCCATGTAGATATCCTCATGAGATCACATGAAATGCATTATTCATGTCCATCGATGGACTTCCAATCCCTTAACCTTGCCAATATCAACAAGTTCCAATTATGAAATCCATATTCCACTCACGGAGGCGAAGGTCTCATCATAGTCCAATACCGCGGGCATCCTTTGGCAAGCCTAGATTTGTATCTCGTTGATACGTCCATGCTCGCTCGCGGTCTGTAGACCCATCTACATCTGAAATTTTTCCTCCCGGAAGGAAGGGAGCAGATCCCACATTCGGTTCTTGAGGAGGGATTTGTACTCCTCTGCATGGTGGATTCCCAAAGAGATTTCCAGTAGCCTTCCTTAAGACTATGGACACGAAGACTAAACCAATAAAATATGCATGGGTGGAAATGGTTCAGTGGCATTGAGTGAAATGGGAGGCTCCTCTAAATCATATCAGTTTCTCCTAGTATCGGCTGGATTACCAACGAGTTCCCCTGCATCCTAAAGAGTAGTGTTGGCCCAATTGGGCCTCTACTTTGGCTCTACAACTTCATCTGGATTGAATTCTGTCAGTATTTGAATTTGAATCTGAATCATCTTAGTCCTTTGAATCATAACTCTCTTATGAAGAGTTGGCATGTGCATGCTCACCATCTGGACGGTGGAAGAGTGAAGGTTAATACGAATCATTGTTGAAATTTACGAGAACCTTTCCTCCCGAATTGGACACCTACGATCAATGGTGAAGGTCCGAGGGAAGAGAGCCATCTGGAAATCCCTTCCACGCCATTAATTGTCAAAAAATTCACTCGGTGCTCTGTTGATCAGGTGCCTTCCTCTTTTCATGGGGAATCGGGCCATGCACATGAACAAAAATGCGAAGTGGGTCCTTCGGTTTGGGGGCGCTCCAACCTCATAGGTAGGTCTTGTCAGCAGCAGTCTATGGGATCTCTTTGGATGTATGTTGCACAATTAAGTGCTTCCTCCATAGTCTCTATGGTAGTGACTTTGCATGCAACATGGTATCTGCCCCAGAGATGGGTTTTCGCTCAACAACTTCTGGCTGGGTATAGGGAATTGTGTGTTGCAGTTGAATCCTTACCTCATGGAAAAGATTATGGATCTCTTGATTTACATACTCTCCCCCATTATCGGTTCGGAGGACTTTGATTTTCTTTCGGGACTATGTCTCAACCAAGGCTTTGAAATCTTTGGGGTGTTGAAAGACCCTGATTTTTTCGTGAGAAGTAGATCCAGAAACAGCGTGAGAAATCATCAACAAAATGAGAAAACTTATGCAGCTTTGCTGATAGATGGATCGCGGAAGAAAAGGGCCCTTGAGGTCACTATAGATCAGATCTAAAAGTGCGGAAGCTCACTGAGACTTCCCCTTGTCGAATTTCTCTTAGCAGGGTATTTCGAACATCCCTCACACTCAATGGAAAATGGATATGCAGTGAACCATCAATAACCAATATTTTTACTAAGTTGTTGTTGTGTGTATCTGAAATTCAAATGTCCAAACCTTTAGTGTCATATCCTACTACTTTCATCAACATGGAAGTAGCGAGTAAATAAAGTCAGGTTCAACGAGATTAGAAAATGTATACAATCTAGGTGATGGTTACCTCTTGGTATGTATACTGAGTTGGTTTTGAATGTGTAGATATCTATAGATTGGTGTGAATATATGAATTTCTTTACGAATCAACACGGAATTAGATCATCACGACATATGGAGAGAAGTTTGACAAAAGGTTTGGGAACGTACAACCGTCCTCAAAGCTTCCTTTGAGTAAGTTCAATCCTTCCTTTGCCGGTGACCTTGAATGGAGAGTTTTTCCCCATCAGAATAGGAGGACATGTTTATGCATCCAAAGAAGAATATTGCTTTTGATGTAGCCATATGATGTGATACTCCTGAATCAACAATCCAAGCATCGGAGAGGAGTTGATGGAAATCAAGAGATGACTAGAATTGCCTTTCTTGAAATTAAGATCTTCTGGATTCTTCTTCTTAACCTCAGGGATGTGATCTCAAGGTTTTGATATGAGGCGGAGACATCAAATATATTTGTTTTTTCATGCATACGGATTCCAAATGGAATCCTTTGTGACGATACATGCATTTCTCTCATTTTATTCCTTTTCTCCTTTGGATCCGGAGGCATCAGTGAAAGGTTTATGCCTTCAACTATTTGGATGTGCATGAGATTTTCATTTACATTTATCTTTAGATTTATAATATTTTGGCTGCAATGCTTTTTGTGGTAAAGTGAATGCGTCCTTGGGCCTTTGATTTGTGTGCCCATGATGTTGATGACTTGGTTTGCTCTTGTGTAGGGATTTGATACAGGAATGCTCTGAAGAGAGGCATCTTCCAGGTGGCTTTAGAGGCAAATCTGATAGAATGGAATATGGATACGAATACACAAATAATTCAGGACAAGACTGGAGAGAACGGTGAGAACCATTTGTTTCTCCTCCTTCGATTTATCAAGCCTGCAAACTTTGAGTTGCAACAGTAAATCCTTTGGAACATATTTGGATATTCTCGAATCTTTTGGATCCAATGTGAGCAGCTCAACCTCCAGCATGTGTCCCCTAATATCATCATATTTTCCAAATATCCTTCCAAGGTGGTCTAGGCTTCGTGGGAGTCTTACAGGAAGATATGTGAAAAGAGATAGATCGAGATAAATATGCAATTGTTTGGTACTCATCCATGCGATTTAAGTACTTTGATTTTCTATATTTGATGTGGTTCTGTATATGATGCAAGGTTAACCTATTCAACCCTTTGTTTTGAAAATAGCTTCTTCTTTCTCCTTCATGCAAAATAATTTGTAAGGTGTAAGAATTATTTCTTTTTGGAAATCCTTCTTTTTCGTTGTCTTCAATCTTTTGTACCTGCAAAAAATTTTGGTGTAGCTTTTGGCAGCGATCTGTTGATGCATGGCAAATGTGTTTGAAACTGCACATAATGTAGCTAAAAATATACACACATTTGCAGAGAGATAAATTGAGAAAGAAGAAGAAGGAGAAAGAATGAAAAGAATTCTCATTATTGTTGCGAATAATGAAGAATTTACACATGATATACTCTATATATCTCAATGAGTGTGCACTGGAGGAGAACCAATGCCACATAGTGGTGGTATAGAGTGAAATAGACACACACCAATTGCAGAGTGGAGCTTCACCTATTCTAGTCTCTCAGGTTGTTATGGGAGTGAACTGCCACTAGTTGAGTTAACTTCATTGCTAGTCTTCAGTTGATTGACTAAACATAGAGTAGTTAGGATTTAACTCAGGGGAATCAAGGCTCATGCACCAGTCTGGTGATGATACCAGCTTGAGGTCGAATTAGCATGGTGATGATCCCAATGTTTCATGGTGACAAAACCAATGCAACATCTGAAAAAGCTCAACTAGTCAAACTGAAGTGTCAACTGAAGAGAATATTCTCCAGATTGAGAATATTCTCCCCTCTCATCTCTGAGGAGACTAGACAGCTAATTATGACTAATAAACAAAGGAAAAACCTTAGGAAAAATAAATCCTAGGTGTGTGTGATAACTCCAACAATAATTCCCCACTCCAAATCAGAGATATCACACAACTAAACATATTTTAAACCCAATTTGTGATCAATAATTTTAGTATGAGCTACATTTTGATTATTTGGGTTGATTTTTATTGATGTCAACCCTTGAAGAAAGTCTGATAGAAAATTCTGGTAGCACAAAGGTTTACAGGTAATGGAACAAAGTTTGTTTGATGGATAATTGGTACGGGATTTTTGATATATTTCAAGGTAATACTATTCCATATGGACATTAGTACATGTCATTCCATTTCTGGTGGTATGTGGAACATCTAATAAATCCTCATGGTTTGAGAGTTATGGCCATGTGAGTTGGAGAAAGGTTTGGGTAATGGACCCACGTTTGTTTGATGGATAATGGTATGAGTTTGATATATTTGGTGGGCTTGCAGACGGAATGGCAATAGTAGGGCTTCCATAAATATTTTTGTTAGAGATTTATGGAATTCTAAATTTGGAGAACCCTCATGAGTCATATAGAAGCCCCAAAAGGTCAAAGTAATAGTCCAAAGTGGTTTTAAGATATTTTTAGAGGTAATAGCCAAAGAGTAGATTGATGGAAGGTGTACTATAAGTCAAAGTGAATACAAAGAAAATTTACTATAAGTCAAAGTGAATACAAAAGAAATTATTTAAATAATAAAGTTAATGGAGAAATTACTAAGTTGACAAGTGGTTAGAAGTGGGTTAACCCTAAAATAAGGAAAGTGGGTTAAGATGGTTAAAAGGTAACCCCTTAAGAAAGGTACATGAAAGTATAAACAAGAGGCAAGGCTCTCTCATTTTAATCACACTTCAGCATATTGAATATCTACAGGTGACTGAGGTAACCAAAGGATATCTAAGATGAATTTCATAGGGAAGGTGAAGTAAAGAAGGCCGAAATTCAAGGGAGGATAAATTCTTTTGATGATGCTTTCTAAGGTATGTTATTTATAGGTAATCTCACCATTTTCGCAGTAATTATTTTTCTAGAATTCTTTAGACCATGAAATTGGGATTTTATTGAGGAAACATATCCAAGTATCTGTGGTACAAATTTAAGCTTGTGGTTCGTTGTATTTTTGGATTTACATGCCGTGGAAAATAAGGTTTGTGGCTAGTCTTGAAACTAGTCTAAAAAAGCTGTTTCGGGTAAAAATGTCATAAATTCTTCATAACAGATACAAAATTAGTAAGACGAAATGTGTTGGTTAGAGTATAGTATTTATTATTATGTGTACAATTTTCAGATCCTTACAACAAATATTCCGTGTGGGTCACGCTCTACAAGGCATAAATCCTTTTCTAAGAGGTTCCAAGTAGTGACACCTGGAGGAATTGTATAAAACACACTGAAGAACATTGTGTACTATTTTTAGATCTTTATTCATTACAGGTACATAGTTATGATTATTTCAAGTTAGGGTTATTGACTAATCCAAAACTAGTCATGTGAGACTAAAGTAAAGTTTGATGAAAATGCTACTCTATTGTTGTTAAAGTTAAGGAAGGTTTGTAGGTATGTGATCATATACACCAGTTCTATTACAGAGTTACAAATCAGATTTGTATGATGAAATTGATGAGGGCTTTTGGTTGAGGTACATGTTGGGTACATGGTTGAGACAAGTAGTTCATGAGTTGGCACATACATGAGGTGTATAGTTGATGATGTTGGTACATCTTGATGAATCATAGTTGATGATTAGTTGATACATGATTGGTACATACTTGGTACATGGTTGGAGGCACTTGTTAGCAGTATTTTTGACACATGGTTTATGGATGATGTAGCATACTTGTATTGGTATATTATTAGAAGCACATATTGATCTTGGTGATGATTATAAGTTGTTGTGTTATGCTTGGTTGATGCACATATTTGAGAGTTGTCTTGGTGATTGATATTGGTGATTAGATATGATTTGGTTGATAAGATTGATGAGACAGGTTGTTGTGATAGGTTGTTTGGACAGGTTATTCATACAGGTTTGGTGCATGGTTGATGCACTTGTCCATGGTATAGGTTGAGGTACTGGTTGGTGCATGGTTGATGCACTTGTTTATGGTACAGGTTGATTACAGGTTGAGGTACATGTTGATGCATGGTTCAGGTTATTGGTATAGGTTGTTTGGTGGGTGCAGTTTGATTGGTACAGGTTTACAATAGTATATCTCACAGTGATAGTGTGACAGTGGTTCCATCATTCTAATTCTACGCCAGGGAGGTTGGATGGGGAAAGGATAGGTGGTTGTATCCACCTTCCGGTTTTAGCTGGAGAACATAGGGGGTTGTAGCCTCCTTCTGGTTGTAGCCAAATAATTGGGGAGTTGGAGCTTCCCTCGGGTTGTAACCTGAGAAACTAGGGGGTTGGATCCTCCTTCCAGTTGCAGTTGGAAAACAAGGGAAGTTGGTGCTTCCAATGAATGTAATTATTAAAGACATATAATAAAACAAATTATGTGGTTTTCTCCTGCTTTGGGTTTCCATGTAAAAACACTGGTGTACTGTGTATGCGTATGATTTCTCATTTGTTCATTGTTTATTTACTTTGCAACTATTGGATGATAATGATACATTGATATAACACTTTCATATTGTGGTTAAAAAGGATTGTATTTCTCTATTATTGATTCACCCCCTCTCTCAGTAATCCAACACTACATTGGAAACTACACCACATAAAAAAATCATTTTTATGTATCCTTTCATAAATATGTTTCTTTGCAATTAATTAGTTTTATCCAACATCATGCTACAACATTCACAATAAAGACGAACAAAAGAACAATTGAAGATGATCTTCGTAGGAAATATAAGCACGATGAAATCATACCAACATAGTATCTTCTTTTATGAGTTAATAATATGATGTTTTCATAGCGAACCTAGCTAGTAGAAAATGAACACACAAAGCTTGCGAGAGAGAAGAGAAGAGAGTGGAATGAAAGAATTGTATTAAATGAATGAGAGAATTGTAAAATACACATGATATACTCTACATGATCAAACTAATTCACCATAGTAGTGATCTAGAGAGATCTAGACACTCATGGGCAGACTCCGTAGTGAACTGCCACCTAGTCCTAGTTAACTAGCCATACAGTCGTCAATTAACTAACTAATCACTAGTAGAGTGAGGAGAGAATCATGCATGCACATGTGTGGCACCTTCTTGGTGATTATTCGAAGGTAAGTGTGCCCTCATGGTGATGATACCAAGGTATGCATGAAAAACTTGGTGATAATATCGAGATTGCCATGCAAGACTCCACTTCACTAGTCTAACTAAGGTGTAATTGACTCAAGACTAAAGAGGATGTCGCACCCTCATCTAGGGGAGAAGATATCTAACTAGAATCACCCTCAACATAGACTAGTTGTAACACCCTGGGTTTTGAATCCCCACTTTAAATAATGTATTGTTACAATGCTGAGAGTCCAGAGTGCCCAAACAATTATTAAAAAGGCCAGTGTTCCCAAGAAATGTAATGTTGGATCATTATTAATAATAAAATACATCGTTGGCTGCTAGACGAACAAGGAATAGAGTTATAGGGGGTTGTGATTCCACAAGAGAGGGGGCTTGAGGGGATAAATGTTATTTTCCTATTCTATCTATCCTTTTGTCTAAGGGAGGGGATCAGTTACGTGAGCTTCTTGGGGGAGGCCAAGAGGTTCTTGATTCCTCACGAAATACTTAAACCCGCCCCTGGACTGTTGAGGGGGTTGGCTGATAGCTCGTTCTCTCATTTTCTCATTCACTCCTTCATATGCTTATTCATTCATCCACTTGATCAATGGTTCATGAGTTCATTCACTTGCTCACTCGTTCATTCATCCCGTCCTTACCTCTCACTCATTGATCCATTCTCATCCACGTCTTGGCTTGGGAAAGGGAAACAAATTTTTGAAGAGCACCCGTGGTATTGTTGGCTGTAGAGGTATATGGTGTAATCCAACCATGAATTGAGGCTTGCATGTCTGAGATGCGTTGTCTTGTGTCCAACATTGTTCATAGCTACAAGTCCTGAGAGTTCCAACATTGAGATTCTGGACCAGTTGCGCTGGAGCCCAAAGTAAGGAGAAGGACTGTCTGAGGGTCTGCATGGTAGAGAAGGGTGGATGTACATTCTCTTGGGTGGTGAAATATGGGTAGAAGAGATCTAGGTACTTGTATTGCTGTGAGTGCTGGGAAAGCTTGTGAGATCTGGAGTGTTGACTGGTTTATGGAAGCCAAGTAACACTCTGGAAATGTCCTTGTGTATTCATAGCCATGGCTCAGGGGTGACACTGTTGTGATTTGGAGCAGTAGTGTCTACGGTTGGGTGGAATTTCCTTGGTCTGCATCTAGTTGGTGTCATCTTTATAAAGATAAGTGCTCTCTGTTATGGTATTATTCACCTGTATATGAATGTATTTCTCTGTGTATTTATTTATCGTTTAATTGAATCTTTAGAATATGCATGTTTATTGGTTATTGTTGTGCATGTTGTTAAATATTTTCTTTTTATGCATCCTTATTGATTTAAAAGTTTTTGATAAGAGAAAGAATTCGAAGGGTGGGCTTGAAAGTGGAGTACCCCGGCCTGTGAGTGGTCGGGGTGTGTTATAGATTGGTACTAGATCTTCTGATTGAAACATCGTGTCGGTATGGGTTGGGTCTGTTGGTCAAAGTCTCATGGTTGAGATCAAATTATGAGCGTGAAGTTGAAAATATCAGGAGGAATGACATTGCAGAATCTACGTAGGAGCTAGAACGTCAAAGATCCTTTGTAAGGGTTCGAAGGATCGTGACCGTCCCCTTTGAATTTAGGAGCGATCACCACTGTGGGATCAAGAGAGATCCATGATCGTTGGATCAGAGGGCAGGGGAACAAGGGTCGTCTGATGAAAGCGAAGAAAAGGTTAAGTCACAACCGTCATATCTCATTCGAGAGAGAGATAGATGGCCAGGAGGCATTGCGGGGACCCAATTTGCATGGGAGTTAGTTTCCCAAGGTGGTCCCGCAATCCAAACCACGGTTTCACCGAGGGGTTACATGTCAGTGTCAGAAGAATTGTGGGGAGAAAGGCAGGTTACTCCAAACCGCCGATGCGTGCCCCTACAAATTGAAAGGCATTAAGTGATGCAACATGTTAGTGCTCGAACATCAAAACTTTGAATAACCGAAGTAGATCCAAACCGTTGATCGAAGTGGACACATGGCAGGAGATCCTGCACTTCGACGGATAACCACTTTGGAAGAAAGACAAATGTGAAAAGAAATAACTCTTGAAGGTCAGAAGCCCAAAGTTCATCAAGGTCATCCATCAATAAGGACACGCGGCACCAGATCTCTCACTTTGAAGACTTAGTACTCTGGAAGGTTTTGCAGAGCGAAGAACTAGGGAAAGAATTACCCGAAGTCCCGAAGTAATTGAGGATTGTTGATCTCAAATCAACAAGAACCGGTGATATTTGTAGCAGTATCTCCTGAAGTCCCAAAGTCTGAGGTTAATACAGACCGTCTGATAAGGGAGACACATGTCGATAGATCGACTAGTTCAGGAATTCGGAGTTCAGGAGAATTGGAGGTGTGCTAGTGTGGAAAATCCCGAAGCTCGAAGTCCCAAAGACCGAAGAGCTGAAGTGGGTGGGAACAATGACGTCACCTGGAGGTGATGTGGACCCAAAATTCTGAAGAGACGTGGCTTGTGGACATCACCTGGGATGATGTAGAAACATGGGATGTGTTCCACATGTTAGTGAGTTTTGAACCTGCAGAGGATTGAAATTTCAGTTAGAATGTGACACGTGTCACCCTTCTAATTGGGCCACGTGTCCGCTTCTAGTATTTTCCATGTGGCGACAGATCATGTAGTCGAGATACTGGGCACTCCATATGAAAAATATGCGATAGTTGGTGTTGGATCGAGAACTCCTGAAGAGCCGAAGCGATTCACAGTCGTTGATATGTGAGAGACATGCGTCGACGGATCATTGACTTCAGGTGAAAGAACTCCGAGAAAAGGTGAAGGTGGAGAGTTTGTGTAACACACCCTGTCCACCCACTGACTGGGGAATGTCACTTAATCAGACACTTATCTTAGTTCTGACAACATAATGTAACACCCAATAATCAACTGAGGTATGTCACATAACTCATTTTTTTTCTCTCTAAATACGTATATACACACATAGGCATACATACATATTGAACTGCATGCAATTAAACATATACATACAATGCTCTAGTGGAAGCTTCACATATAAAAGATAAACAAACAGTTGTGTTCTGTAAATATACGATTTTCAGACTGATTTAACAGTGAACACAAACATGTAGCGTATACATGGTATATCCTTAAACATACGGACAGTTATGCTCACATAAGAAATAAAACCCATAAAATAACACATAAATGACAATGCAACATGGAATTAAACACATAACCGATACTTATCTTGGTAAGAATGTCACCAATTGCGTGCATACTGTCCACGAACCTCCCATCCTTAGACTACACTGTTCGTCACTCTCAACAGTGAGTCACCCCCGAGCTGGGACTAGACTCCACCGAGGAAAGGGATTCCTAACTCGACTGTCAACCAGAAAGACTCCCTCTCAGGTGTTCACTCAACCACATCCTACAACCTCTCCTTCCCCACATGCCTGTTCCACCCAAGGAAGTCTGCCCCTTCTCTTCTCAATAGTCCTTCGACTGCCCCACTTCCCTTCCAGGGCTTCAACAACAGGCCAGACCGAAAGTCTTAGAGTGTTGTAGCCGCAGTTTATCATCTTCAAGAAATCGATCCTCAACAATTCCTGCACTCAGAGAATTGCTCACGGGCCTAACAACCCGCCTCTTCAATCCTTCTCCCAAGCTGACAGGTACACCAACAAGAATGGATATCAATCTGGTCTGGGTACAGTGGTAGGAAGATACGAGGTAGCTCAAGGACTGACAAAGTGTATCGTGGATACTGGTTCTATGGTCGAAGGAAAAGATGGTAAGATTCTCCTCTTCATAATGGTTGATCCCCCCCAAAGGAACTAAGTCTCGGAAATAAGTATGCATGTCTCCAACTTGACACTTGTCATGTTGAAAGCTACTCTGATACAGTTGTCCCCTACTTTAGGACTTAGGATAAATTAATTATCCGTACTTTATGTTTTTAAGAAATATTAATATAATATTTATTTTCGGCTTTAAGCTCTCTTAATTAGCCTTGTTCTTAACTTTAGGCCCTCCCTTTCCCCATTTGGTGGAATACAATCCCCCTTCTCTTTTATCGTGGTCGGTCTGTGCGCAGTGATGTATTTTTATATTAATCATGAGATATATACAAAATAGCCTCTCTAGCCTTTAACATCTAGGCGCGCTAGCCTAATTCCAAGACAAAAGCATTTCGGCTTATAATACTGGCTCACCAGACTATAATGCATATTATATACACAAAGGTTCGCTGACCTTAGTATTGCGCGCACTTTAGTTACTGCGTGTGATATCCGTTGACCTCAAGGTTGCACACTCTTTAGTTATTGCGTGTTGTATCCTCTGTCTTTAAGGTTGCACACACCTTAGTTACTGCGCGCGATATTTAGAAATGTGCACATTACATCCCTTTACTGCGCAGTATATGCGTGCACCATGCCATGAAAGGTCTATTACAAAAATGATGTCTAAACAACTCACTAGCTTAAGTATACTTGGATTATATTTACATTTGGGTTCAACCGAGGGATATTACAATCCCCTCCCCTTATTTATGCATTGTCCTCAGTGCATCATGTACCCATATACAACAAAATTCTCAAAATTATTCAAAAAGATGTGGGTATTCTGCCCGCATTTCATCCTCATGCTCCCAAGTAGCGTCTTCAATTCCATACCAGGTCCATTGGACCTTTATAATCCCTATGGCTCGATTTTGGAGTTGTTTGATTTTTCGATCCAGGATGCGCACCAGATGCACTTGGAAAGCGCCTTCTTGCTCCACCTGAATAAAATTCCAATCAATAACATGATTAACATCATGTATGTATTTATTTAGCAATGATACATGGAATACATTATGAACAGACATAGATGCAGGCAATGCAATCATATAAGCAATGGGACCAATCCTCTCTAGGATTTCAAATGGTCCACAAAATCTGGCTGCTAACTTGGCACAGCTTCCCAGCTTCAGGGAACTCCTGTTAGCTTTTACTTTCAGGAAAACATGATCACCCACTTTGAATTCTCTGTGGATTATGTTTTTATCAGCATAACTTTTCTGTCTGTCTTGGGCAGTTTTCAAATTCTTCTTAATTTTAACATCTGGTCCTCCATATCCTTGAGAAAATATGGCCCGACTACTATTATATCAGCTGGATTATCCCAGCTTACTGGAGTATTGCATCTTCTGTCGTAAAGTGCTTCAAATGGGCTCATTTTCAATGATGCCTGATACCCATTGTTATAAGTGAATTCTACTAAATGTAGGTAGTCTTCCCATTTTGATGGTTTATCCATCACATACATTCTCAACATATCTTCTATCACTCTATTCACCCTCTTTGTCTGTCCATCAGTCTCAAGATGGTAAGCTATACTAAAGTTCATATTCGTTCTGAATCCTTTGAACAATCCTTTCTAGAAATTCGAGGTGAATTTCGAGTCTCTGTCAGACACAATCATTTTAGGAATTCCATGCAATCGTGCCACTTCTTTCATGAAAATATCAACAACACATGCTGCTTTGTGAGTAGTTTTTAGTGGAATAAAATGGGCAGCTTTTGTAAGCTTGTCCACCACTACCATAATCGAATCATGTAGCTTTCCTGTTCTGGGCAATCCCATAATAAAATCCATTGTCACCACTTCCCACTTCCATTCAGGAATAGGCAAAGGTTGCAGCAATCCTGCTGGGTGCCTGTGCTCTGTTTTCACTTTCTGGCATTCCATACACCGAGTGATGTATTTTGCAATTTCTCTCTTCATACCTGGCCAAAATTATTGGCTCTTGACCGCTGCTACATTTTTCTGATATCCAGGGTGCCCTGCATAAGGAGCATTATGCATCTCATGCAAAATCATATGTTTCAAGTCCTAGATATTTGGTACAAAAACTATGTTTTTGTGTAGCAGTATTCCATCTACTCCCAACTTATAAATATCCATCTTCTGTGGTGTCTTACCTTGTTGTAGTTTTGCTATCAATTATTTGTATTGCAAGTCTATATTTGTAGCCTCCATAATTTTTCTTTTAACATCAGTCTGATACATGCTGATAGTTGTAGCATGAAGCTCATGCACCCTCCTGCTGAGTGCATCTGCCACTTTATTTTATTTCCCTTTGATATGCTTTATATCAAATTCATATTCTCTTAGAAATTCTAACCATCTGCTTTGTCTAGCATTTAGATTTGGCTGATCAAATAAATATTTCAAACCATTGTGGTCTGTTCTTAAATAAAA
>SNQJ01S0020912.1:148173-161581 GCA_010110895.2 Picea sitchensis
TAATTAGTGTAGGAGGAATGGCCCAGGGTGAGGAATGGTCCAAACATTTCTTAGGGTTTATACATTCTGTCCAGGGTTCACTTTAATTAGTGTAGGAAGAATGGCCCAGGGTGAGAAATGGTCCAGGCTCAAAAATCAGAAATAATCCTTCTTCCTTGTTTGAGAAGAATGGGGCAGATAGCCCATTGTTGATATTCTATAATAAGGGCAGATATTCTTTCATATCTCACAGACGTGAGTGAAAGATTGGCCCAGATGATTTAGTTTTTATCATAACATTGTTTCTATGCAGGTTGCTATCAGATGTTTGTTATGAAAAATATATGACAGTAGATATACTATTGTGATGGATTTGTTCCACTATTTGTGATTATGTTTCACGGTTTGAGTAGTTTCATACTACCTAAATAGACACAGGTGTGTTCTATTAATTGATATTGTACCAGTTGTCATAGGAGATTATCCAGTTGGATAATAATGATGGTGCTTGTAGTGCTACCAGTTGAATGGTCTATTGTGATCAAGACCATACCTCCCTAGCTAGGAGGGAGTGTTAATATTATGGTAGCTTTGGGAGGTATGAACCTCTATTATGACCTATGACGAGATTAGAATACTCCGGAAGGAAGCAAAGAATTGAAGGAAACCTTAGACAAGTTGTCGGTTGGATAAATACATTTAATATGAATTTATTGATACCCAGAAGGAGAAGTCGGCCCTAGTTAGCCTGCCCAGTTCACTATAAATACAGGGCACCAGTTCTCATTATTTATCATCTCATCAGTTACAGAGAGAACCAAATCTGCACATGCAGTTGCAGTTTTGGTGCGCAAGTTTCTGGGAGAGCCGGGAAAGTGAGCGCTAGCTTCTGGGTGAGATCATCTGTTCAGATTAGTTTTTATTCTTGCTTGGTGCATTAGCCTCTCTTGGCTATTGGATTGCTACCATAATTATCTTCTCAGTCAAGTTCAAGGTGCTCGGAGGGTGGCTTCGGCCTGTGGTTGGGTGACGAGGGTATCGTCAATGGTAAAACAAGCACAATCTTCTATATTCTAACAGTGGGTCCAACCAATCCATCCCAATTAAACAGTCATAGGAACCTAAGGGTAATATATTCAAATCTGCCTTGGTGTTCAGTCCGTTCATGTCCATGAGACATGACTTAACCATATCATTAACCTTTCTTTTGGTTCCTGTAGCCAACTGTACCCACCAATATTTTCCATGCCTGCTTCTTGGCAATTGAAAACTTTCTACCATCTTTGGATCTATATAACTATGACTAGATCTTGAATCAATTAAAATAACAATGGTTTCGTTGTTAATCATACCTTTCACTTCAATCATGTGTGAATAATATTCTGCTTGCTTGTTATCCATGGCTGCATAGATCCTTGGCACATTTCTGCCCATGTCCTCCACTGTTTCATCTTGCTGTACATTATAAACAATCCTTCCTTTTTCACCTTTGTGAGGACAATCTCTAAATCTATGATCTCCTTTACAACCCCAACATTGAATAGGTGGCTTCCTTGGCCTTTGGCCTTATGCTTCTATCGTTTTGGGATCTTTAGAAGTTGGTGGTCCCTGTGGACTATTTCTGAAGAATAATGGTTTAAATCCTTTCTTCCTCTGATCCACCTTGAACTTCTTTTTGTCTTCCCAAGATTTTTGGAAATTTGTCCTTGCTTTCTGCTGATCATATAGACATTTATCTCACCTTACGGTCTCTTCCAATGTATTGGGATCATCATATTGTATTTTTTCACTGATGAATGCTGGCAATCCACTCAAATACCTTTGAATTTTAACTGTCTCATCCTTGATGAAGGAGACGTACTTCAACAGTTCTAGGAATCTTCTTTCATATTCATCTATGGTCATACTTCCAAGTTTGAGTTTAAAGAACTCCTTCATTTTCTTGTCATAATACCTCTTAGTCAAGTATTTCTTTTCAAAATACTTCTTAAATTCCATCCAAGTAACGCTCTTCTCTTTAATGTGTTGTACCTACACAAGATGATCCCACCACATGGATTCCTTTCCTTTGAGTTGATATATGGAAATTCTACCCTCTGCATGGGAAGAATAATTGTGTAATTGAAAATACTTCCTCATGCCCAACAACCATGTTTCTGCATCTTCATCCTTCTTGTGCTCACCATCAAATGTAGGAGGTTTGATTTTGTTCATTTCTCCTCATAGCTCATCCACCCCAGACCTCTTATGATGTCTGATAGGGGATGGACTTGTGCTTCTACTTACTCTTTTCTTGGAATGCTTTCGGGAGTGATGGTGGTGTCTGCTAACATTTCCTGATCTATTTTTCTCATCCGAAGGTTTGTGACTTCCAGATTTACTTGAGTCACTTTCTTTTTCTAATTTCTTTTCTATTCTGTTCATACTTTGCAATAACTTCATGTTAAAGTCATCCTGCTGCTCTTTGGCTCTCATAAGCCTTTCATTATCATCTTTATGGATTTGGACATCCTTTTGCAAATTTTTAATAGTCTCTACCATATTCAAGTTTTCATCCCTTTCCTCTCCATGTCCATTGGGGTATGTTCCTTAAATGTCTAAATGGACATTCATCCCTCTACTCTCATCTTATTGACTATAGTTTCCTCGTTTCTCTTCCATTCCTATGGACTCGGTACTTGATCTGATCTGATCTAGTTGTTGTTAGTTTTGAAAAATGTGCAGCCATTAAAAATTATTAGTTTAACTAAATCAACAATCCACAAGAAATATGAACTATTTAGGCTCAATAATTATATCAAAATTATCTTTTCTGATTTCTTGGTGTTTCCACCATGACACTTCTCAGACACGACCCAAGTTTTGAGAAATTAGCAAGCACTATATCATCATGCAGAGATACATCAGGTGCAAGGTGTTTTTTCGAAACCACTTTTTCTTAAGTTCCGATGTCAGGTGCTTCAATATGGAAAATCCACCATTCGTGGGACGGGTGACGGTTAGTCAGATCACTCCATCTCATTCGCTTGTACATCATAGCCGTTTGAGTTAGGTGAACGCTGCCATGTAACGAACTCAAAAATTTTAATCATTTGAATTGGATTAGCCGAGCATGGCAATCCAATGCACTTGTGCGCAAGTCTGTCAGGGATTCATGATTGAGGTTCTATAATTACCAACTCTCAGGTATGGGAAGCATCATCTTATCCATTAGCGAGCAGTCTCCAAACTGGTTCAAACTTCTCATCTCTGCAAATGTATTTCGGTGTCCACAAACTGAGGTATATGGACCCGGTTAAATCCAATGAGACTGGTTATTCAGGCAACATGCTAAATTTTCCTACGAGTACGAAGGAAAAGGTAGTCGCGTAGATACTGGCGACTAAATTTCACACAGTACCTGTTACTGATTCAAGATTGGAAATCAGGCTGAATCCAATCATGAGGGATATGGTTATCAAAAGAACAACTGCTAATAAGAAATGAAGCAAGCGATGGAAGAAAGAACCCGTTGCTGAAGCGGTTGAGAGTGTTGGAGAGAATCATCTGGTCTGGTTAGATTATTTAAAGGAGGAGTTAGCTAAGCTGAAATGAGCCCTTAATACAATTTAGTATTTTTCAGCGATTTTTGGACATATGATAGCAGAGGTAAGGAAGCTCTGGAGATGACAGACCTGTTCTTGTACGGTCTCTTTGAATAGGGCCACTACTATTTTGAATCATCCCCTTTTGTAATTTTGGATTTTGAATGAATAGATATAAGCACAAAAGAGGATTTTGTACTTCTTAAGACAAGATTCCACCGATGATACAAATCTTGTTTCCTTTAATATTATGTGTCTTCTTGTAACTTATATTTCACTTTCAACTGTTTGAATAAAACCCAGAATTCATCTCATTCGCTTGACTCATTTTAAATAATACTTCAATGCAGTTGTGTATTCCTCTTTCTTTGAATACTATGTAAATTTTTCTAATTAAACTCAGGCTCGTCGTCTTAATTATCTTTTTAGACGATTTTGCGCACATAAAAATTCAACATGTGTACCTTTATTTATCGTGCAAACGACTTTATAAGGTAAAACATGTTTCTGCACACTTGTATCTGCTAAACATTTCCTCTTCGTTGCGCTAATAACTTGCACGCACTACTTCTATGTTGCACGCCAATATCCTCTGCACACTGTTTCTGTATCGCACTTGGATATTTCACATGCATTTCTCTCTATGCATTGCACTGTGCTAAAGTTCAATATGCGTTACCACATACAATAATCTGTATGCCCCACCAAATACTCTGTCGCTACCACGCACAACTACCTGCGCGCACCCTTTCCTGCACTGTAGCGATACAACACATACTCCTACTGTGTGTGCACCAACCAAACTTCACTATGCCTCACAATACTGCACACACCACATGAACCTTTACTATGTGTATGCACTCCATGAAATGATAAATTTAGCACGCGCATATCTACATATTATTCTTCCACACGGTAGCTCAATTTTCCATAAACGCAATATACTATATACCATACTGTAATCGATACCATACTGTAATCTCATCTCCATTCGACTGGTTTGGCCCATTCAGGCTCAGTGTCAAAAAATGACACTCTGATACCATACTGTAACACACCCCGTCCACCCACTGACCGAGGAATATCACTTACTCAGACACTTAGCTTAGTTCTGACAACATAATGTAACACCTAGTAATCAACTGAGGTATGTCACATAACTCTTTTTCTTTTCTCTCTAAATACGTATATACACACACATGCATACATACATACTGAACTACATGAAATTAAACATATACATACAATTCTCTAGCATAAGCTTCACATATAAAAGATAAACAAATAGTTGTGTTCTGTAAATATACGATTTTCAGACTGATTTAACAATGAACACAGACATGCAGCATATACAGGGTATATCCTTAAACATACGGACAATTATGCTCACACAAGCAATAAAACCCATAAAATAACACATAAATGACAATGCAGCATGGAATTCAACACATAACCGGTACTTATCTTGGTAAGAATGTCACCAACTACGTGCAGACCATCCACGAACCTCCCAACCTTAGACTACACTGTTCGTCACTCTCAACAGTGAGTCACCCCTGAGCAGGGACTAGACTCCACCCGGGAAAGGGATTCCTAACTCGGCTAAAGGTTCATGGTCAACCAAAAAGACTCCCTCTCAGGTGTTCACTCAACCACAACCTACAATCTCTCCTTCCCCACATGCCTGTCCCACCCAAGGAAGTGTGCCCCTTCTCTGCTCAACAGTCCTTCGACTGCCCCACTTCCCTTCTAGGGCTTCAGCAACAGGCCAGACTGGAAGTCTCAGAGCGCTGTAGCCACAGTTTATCCCCTTCAGGAAATTGATCCTTGACAATTCCCTCACTCAGAGAATTTATCACAGGCCTGACAACCCGCCTCTTCAATCCTGCTCCCAAGTTGACAGGTACACCAATAGGAATGGATATCAATCTGGTCTAGGTACGATGGTAGGAATATACGAGGTAGGTCAAGGACTGACAGAATGTATCATGGATACTGGTTCTTTGGTCGAAGGAAAAGATGGTAAGATTCTCCTCTTCACAATGGTCGATTCCCCCTAAAGGAACTAAGTCTCGGCAATAAGTATGCATGTCTCCAACTTGACACTTGTCATGTTGGAAGCTACTCTGATACACTTGTCCCCTACTTTAGGACTTAATATAAATTAATTATCCGTACTTTATGTTTTTAAGAAATATTAATATAATATTTATTTTTGTCTTTAAGCTCTCTAACTTAGCCCTGTTCTTAACTTTAGGCCCTCCCTTTCCCTATTTGGTGGAATCTTGTCCCCCTTCTCTTTTATTGTGGTCAGTCTACGTGCAATGATGTATTTTTATATTAATAATGAGATATATACAAAATAGGTGCTCTAGCCTTTAACATCTAGGCGCACTGGCCTGATTCCAAGACATAAGCGTTCCAACTTATAACACTGGCTCACCAGCCTATAATGCATATTATATACACAAAGGTTCGTTGACCTTAATATTGCGCACACTTTAGTTACTTCGCAAGGTATCCCCTGACCTCAAGGTTGCGTGCTCTTTAGTTACTGCGCGATGTATCCTCTGTCTTTAAGGTTGCATGCACCTTAGTTATTGCGTGCGATATTAAAAAATGTGCACATTACATCCCTTTACTACGCAGTATATGCACACACCATGCCATGAAAGGTGTATTACAAAAATGATGTCTAAATAGCTCACTAGCTTAAATATACTTGGATTATATTTACATTTGGGTTTGGCCGAGGGATATTACAGTTTGAAACTCCCGAAGCCCGAAGAGCCGAAGCGATTCATATCCATTGATCTGCGGGGGGACATGCATCGACAGATCGTGAACTCGGGGATAAAATCGTTTCGGGAGGAATCAAGTGGGGGAAGTTGAGACTTTCAAAGGTTGAAGTCCCGAAGTGGAATAGAACCATTGATGGATGTGGATGCATGGAACTTGATCTAGATATTCCAGTACAGAGTACTTCAGGTGAAAGCTGGGGTCGAAAGTGCCGAACTCCCGAAGTGCGGAGTCCCGAAGTGAATCTCGATAGTTGATCATGAAAGAGGATGCGGATAGTTGATCTGGTCCCAGTCGAGGGTTGCAAATTTGAAAAGTTCCAACAAAATTCACAGATAACACTCACCTCCTTACTCAAAAGGAAATTTTTATGCATCGAAATATCCCATAATAAGTCTAGAGGTGTCTCCTTTTAGGCACCAGAGAAGGAGACAGGAAGTGGATAGTTTGCAAGGAGAGTTGAGGAAGCTTAAGCCACCCTCCTTTGATGGTTAAAGAGAAAGGGAAGACGATTTCGAAGCATGGTTTCTTGGGCTCAAGAGATATTTTCATTTGCATAACTACTCATCAAACCTAGAAGCCAAGATTGCCACCTACCATTTACACAGGAAAGCTGCAATGTGGTGGGATAAACTGAAGCAAGTTGAACATATTAATGAGAGTAGGATCACTTTGAATAAGTTCAATAAGTATTTCCAGAAGGAGTACCTCTCAAAGAATTTCTATGACAAGAAAATGCAAGAGTTATTTGAACTCGGGCTGGGAAGCATGACTATGGAAGAATATGAAAAGAAATTCTTGGGATTGTTAAAATATGTTGGGTTTATAAACGATGAAAAGGTAAAGATACAAAGGTTTTTGAGTGGATTTCCAACCTTTTATAAAGAAAATATTAGGTATGATGAGCCCAAGACCTTGAATAAGGCCATAAAGAAGGCTAAATACTTGTATGAGCAAGGACAGGGAAGAGAATCCCTGTAGAAATCTTGGAAGGATAAGAGGAAGGAGAAGTCTGATCAGAGGAGGAAATGATTCAAACCTCCCTTCAATAGGAATGAGCCTAATAGAAATCATCAAGATCAGTATTCTAAGGGTGAATCCAAGAAAGAAGACTCCTTGGGAAAAATGGGAATACCACCTATCCAATGTTGGGGATGCAAATAAGATCACTTGTACAAAGATTTCCCACTCAGAAAGGATAGAGTGAAGACTGTGCACAACTTCCAAGAGGATACAAAAGTCGAATATATGGGAAGAATCTATGCAAATTTAGATGATCGACAAGTAGAGTACCAGTCCAATATGATTGAGGTGGAAGGTAAGATCATAAATCATCATGTTTCTAGTTTAATTGATTCAAGATCAAGTCATTGTTACATTGATCCTAAAATCATGGATAAATTACATTTGGAGAAAAGTAAGCTTGGAAAATCAAGTTTGGTTCAACTAGCCACTGGAACCAAAAGGAGAATCCATGATATGGTCAGAGGATGTTCCATAAGTCTTAATGGTGTGAATACCAATGCTGATATAAATATCATACCATTGGGGTCTTATGATATTCTAATTGGAATGGATTGGTTGGACAAGCATCATGTTGTCCTAGATTTTCATAGAAAGACATTTACATGTCTTGATGAAGATGGAAAGGAGAACACTGTGAAAGGATTTCCAAGACCCATATCTATAAGGGAGATTTCAGCCTTACAGCTAAAGAGATGTTTTAGGAAAGGATGTCAATTGTATGCAGCTCATGTGGAAGAGACAGGAAATACAAAGGGACCAAGCCTTGAAGATTTATCGGTACTACAGGAATTTGAAGATGTATTCCAATAAATACCAGGGTTTCCACCAATAAGGGAGATATATTTCTCAATCGATCTAGTGTCTGGAGCTTCCCTAGTGTCAAAAACACCTTAAAGAATGAGCACACCAGAGTTAAAAGAATTACAAATCCAGTTGGAGGAATTGTTGAAGAAAGGGTACATACGTCCAAGTGTTTCACCTTGGGGAGAACCATTACTCTTTGTCAAAAATAAGGATGGAACCTTAAGGCCGTGTATTGACTTTTGACAACTAAATAAGTATACTATAAAGAACAAGTATTCTCTACCCAGAATTGATGACCTCTTTGATCATCTAAGAGGAGAAAATATATTTTCAAAGATCGACCTAAGGTTAGGATACCATCAGGTAAGAATTAAGGAAGAAGACATTCATAAGAAAACCTTTAGGACCCAGTATGGGCATTATGAATTTGTAGTGGTGCCATTTGGACTGACCAATGCACCATATGTCTTTATGTGCTTAATGAATGACATATTCATAAATTATTTGGATAAGTTTTTCATAGTGTTCTTGGATGACATACTTATCTATTCTAAGTCAGAAGAGGAGCATGAACATCACTTAATACTAGTATTACAAGTGCTGAGACAATATCAGTTGTATGCCAAGTTTAGTAAGTGTTATTTTTATCAAAAGAAGATCCATTACTTGGGACACATTATTTCAAAGCAGGGCATAACAATAGATCCAGAGAATATTGAAGCCATTAGAGGATGGCCAACACCCATAAATGTGTCAGAAGTCAGATATTTTATGGGATTAGCTAGTTAATACATAAGTTTGATAGTAAGGTTTCTAAGATTGCTCATCCCATAACTTCTTTGCAAAATAAGGGAATTAAATTCGAATGGACACCTAAGTGTGAAGAGAATTTTAATTTTTTGAAGGAATTACTTACTAGTGCACCTGTGTTAAAGATTGTTGACCCAAATGAAAGCTTTGTGGTATGCACAGATGCATGTAAGGAAGGACTTGGGGAAGTCCTCATGCAAAATGGACATGTCATTGGTTATGAGTCCAAAAAGATTAAGGAACATGAGAGGAACTATGACACACATGACTTGGAGTTTGCTTCCATTGTCCATGCCTTGAGGATGTGGATGCATTACCTCATGGGGAAGAGATTTGAATTAAGGACATGACACATTGGCCTGGAGTATCTTTTTGAACAACCAACCTTGAATGTCAGGAAAACAATATGTCTGGAATCTTTAAGTGAATATGACCTCGATGTCAAGCATATCAAAGGAAAGGAGAATAAAGTTGTCGATGCACTTAGTAGAAGAGTGCATATCATGCATGCTACTGTTGTTAGTATGCATCAATCAGGCTTGAAGAGAAGAATTTTAGATGGTCTTGCTACAGATCATCATTACCTACAGGTAAAGGAAAGCTTACAACAAGGAGATGTGCAAAAAAAAATAAAGGAGTATGAGATAAAGGAATATGGATTACTCATGCATAAGAAGAGAATATATATTCCTAGTTCCGGAGAACTGAGGAATTTGGTATTGAAGGAAATGCATGATTCTCCTTATGTTGGACATCTTGGTTACCAGAAAACGATTACAGCAGTAAGAAGCCAATTATTTTGGTCGGGAATGAAAATGGATGTTGTTGATTACATTGCTCGATGTATGGAATGTCAGAAGGTGAAGGTCGAGCATAGGCACCTAGCGGGTTTGGTGCAACCATTACCAATCCCAGAGAAGAAATGAGAAGTGATAACCATTGATTTCATAACTAAATTACCCAGGAAAGAAAGGAAAAATGACTCAATCGTGGTGGTGGTTGACAAATTAAAAAAATCTGCTCATTTTATTCCTGTAAAAAAAAACACATATGACTAATATTGCAGAAATTTACATGAGAGAGATTGCTAGGTTGCATGGGATACCTAGGAAAATTGTCTCAGACAAAGATACAAAGTTTACCTCCAATTTCTGAAGGGGATTGTTTAAAGGATTTGGTACAAATATAAAATTTAGCACAACATACCATCCCCAATCAGATGGACAAACAGAGAGGGTCAACCGAATAATTGAAGACATGTTGAGAATGTATGTGATGGATAAGCCATCTAAGTGGGAAGATTACTTGCACTTGGTTGAGTTTGCATATAATAATGGGTATCAATCTTCATTGACAATGAGTTGTCGATGCACTTAGTAGAAGAGTGCATACTATGCTAACAAGCATAGTATGCATCAGTCAGCCTTGAAGAGAAGAATTTTAGATGGTCTTGCTACAGATCATCATTACCCATGTGTAAAGGAAAGTTTACAACAAGGAGATGTGCAAAAAAAAAAGGAGTAAGGAGATAAAGGAACATGGATTACTCATGCATAAGAAGAGAATATATATTCCTAGTCTCGAGAACTGAGGAATTTGGTAATGAAGGAAATGCATGATCTTCCCTATGTTGGACATCCTGCTACCTTAAAACGACATGCCAGTTAGCAGCCACCATTTTGGTCGGAATGAAAATGATGTTGTTGATTACATTTTCGTCTACGTATGGAATGCCCGGAAGGTGAAGGTCGAGCATAGGCACCTAGCTGGTTTGGTGCAAACCCATTACCAATCCCAGAAGAAATGGGAAGTGATAACCATTGATTCTATAAACCAAATCACCGAAAATGTCGACCTAACCGGTAGGTTAAATGGCACAAAAGTCCACCTATCCGCAAAATGTCCATATAATTTAGAAGAATCGGCAGTCCTATTGAATGAGATCGCTAGGTTGCATGGGGTTACCCAGGAAATCTGTCTCTGCATAAAGATAATAAAGCCGTCCCCAATTAAGGGGATTGTTTAAAGGATTTATCACAAAATACAAAATCATCCCAACGTATTTATCAAAACGCAGAGTAACAACCTATCGAGCCAGAAGAGAGAAACCATGTGACACGTTCATCCATGCAGATTACCATCCTGGTTGAGTTCACATACACCAATGGACGTCCGTTCGAAAACAAACTAGCTATCCGAGTCGGAAGAAACCATATGCAATGCCTGAAACACTGCTGATCAAGATCAGCACACCAGAAGGAAGCAATGCAGCATAAGAAACACGAGACATCTGTATATAAATCAAAGCAGGGGAGCAATGTTCTTGAAAGCACAAACAGAAATCTTCTTCGAACACAGTAAATGCACAAAGACGGGTAAGTTTTATCTCCCATGGTCCACGGAAACCATGTAATGTATTAGAAATGCCACCCCGCACAATGCTCTCAGGATAGACAGAAAGTTTATGCAGATAAGAACATGACATCTAGAGAATTCAAAGTAGGGGAGCATGTACTTTTGAAAGTGAAGCCCAAGAAAATCTCTTTGAAATTGGGTAGCTGTACAAAGATGGTAGCCAGATTCTATGGTCCATTTGAAAACTTGGACAGAATAGGGCCAATTGCATACATGTTTTCATTGCTTGCTTCCATGAATGTGCATAATTTATTTCATGTCTCTTTACTAAAGAAATATGTACATGATCCTAACCATGTTATTGATTGGCATATGATTCAGGTAGAGACAGAGGGAGACTTTCAGGTTCAACCTGTGCGGGTATTGGACAAAAAGGTCAAAATGCTCCAGAATTGAGTTATAGAGCTGGTAAAAGTTCAATGGAACTTCTACGGTCCTAAAGATGCTACCTGGGAGCATGAAGATGCCATGCGGGCAGAGTACCCACAATTTTTTTAATAAAACTTGAGATTTTGATCTCTATTTTGTATATGCACTAAGGACAATGCCAAAATAAGGGAGAGGGGATGTAACACCCTGTGTTTTGAATTCCCATTTTAAATAATGTATTGTTACAATGCTGAGAGGCCAGAGTGCCCAAACAATTATTAAAAAGGCTAGTGTTCCCAAGAAATGTAATGTTGGATCATTATTAATAATAAATACATCATTGGATGCTAGATGAACAAGGACTAGAGTTATAGGGGGCTATGATTCCACAAGAGAGGGGGATTGAGGGGATAAATATTATTTTCCTATTCTAATTACCCATTTGTCTAAGGGAGGGGATCAATTACATGAGATTCTTGGGGGATTCCAGGAGGTTCTTGATTCCCCACGAAATACTTAAACCCTCCCCTGGAATGTTGGGGGGGTTGGATGATAGCTCGTTCGCTCATTTGCTTGTTCACTAATTCATACACTTATTTGTTCATCCACTTGATCACTAATTCATGATTTCATTCACTTGCTCACTCATTCATTCATCCTGTCCTTACCTATCAATCATTGATCCATTCTCATCTACGTCTTGGCTTGGGAAAGGGAAACAAACTGCTGAAGAGAAGCCATGGTATTGTTGGTTGTAGAGGTCGCTGGTGCAATCCATCCATGAATTGAGGCCTTCATGTATGAGATGTGTTGGACTTTGTCCAACATTTTTCATAGCTGTGAGTCCTGAGAGTTCCAACATTGAGATTCTAGACCAGTTGCTCTGGAGCCCAAAGTAAGGAGAAGGACTGCCTAAGGGACTGTGTGGCGGAGAAGGGTGGAGGTCCATTATCTTGGGTGGTGCAAGTTGGGTAGAAGAGAGATGGGTACCTGGATTGATGTGAGTGCTAGGAAAGTATGTGAGAGTTGGAGGACTGATTGGTTTGGGGAAGCCAAGTAACACTCTGGAACCGTGCTTGTGGATTCTTAGCCCTGGCTCGGGGGTGACATTGCTATTGAGATTTGGAGTAGTAGTGTCTATGGTTGGGTAGAATGTCCTTGGTTTGAAGACATTCAATGCCATATTTATAAAGATAATTTATCTCTATTATGGTATTATTCACTTGTATATGAATGTATTCCACTGTATATTTATTTATCGTTTAATTGAATCTTTAGAATATGCATGCTTGCTGGTTATTGTTGTGCATGTCGTTATATATTTTCTTTGTATGCGTTCTTATTGATTTAAAAGGTTTCTATAAGAGAAATAAGTCCAAGGGTGGGCTTAAAAGTGGCGTACCCCAGGCTGTGGGTGGTCGGGGTGTGTTACACTAGTCAACCTAGGAAAAAACATACTAGGTGAGTGTGTAATATCTCCAACACCCCCTCTAAACACTACTAGGGTGTAAATGATGAATGGGTCCTAGAAACCGAGGCCATGTTAGGTACCCATTGTAAAATTCATCTAAGAATGAAACACTGAAAATAGAGGAAAGAGGGAAAACCTCATGGGAACCCCC
>SNQJ01S0020912.1:161631-180144 GCA_010110895.2 Picea sitchensis
TGCACTAGGTCTTTGTAAAACTTGAGAGTACTTTGATTTTCACACCAAATGACAGTTCGATGGTGGAATTGGATTCCAATATCAATGAGGAAGTTCTAAAGCCTAAGTGCCTGAATAATGATATTGACCGCTTCTCTATACTCGACCTATGTTGACGATAGAGAAATAACCAACTGATTTTTGATTGACCAACATATGGAACTGGAACCCAAACTAAGAACATACCCAGGCGTGGAATAACGATCTATTCTATTGCCAACACAATCATAATCAATGAAGCCAATGATATCCAATGCACAACCTGCTTCATAGTGGATCCCATAAATTGTGGTGCTCTGAACATATTTAAGGATGCGCTTTACAACCTTCTAATGCAACTAATGTGGCTCCTGCATGTACTTGAAAATTTCCTCTACTGCATATGAGAGATCCGACCGGGTGTGAGTGAGATATAGAAGGATCCCCACAAGCTGTTGATACAAGGTGTTGTCCACCAATGGTATATCCCCGCCATCCTCAATATGTACCCTAGACAAAAAGGGTGTGGGTGCTGACTTGTAGTCGGTCATGTGGAATCTAACTAAGAGATCCCTGTCATAATTATTCTAATATAGCTTGATGCCTGAAGCATCCTGACTGATATTGAGGACAAGGAAATAGTGCAGTGGGCCCATGTTTTTCATAGAGAACTTGTTGTGCAAAATGTATTTGACTGTAACAATTTTTGAGGCCAAACTTCCTGTGATTAGGAGGTCATAAACATAGAGAACTAGGATCATCAAGGAATATGAGGTTCTTATCATGTAGACATTTGAATATCTTTTTCATTTGAAAAAGTGCTGAGAGAGAAAGTAGGAATCAATCTTCTCATACCATGTTGTAGGTGCCTTCTTGAGGCCATAGAGGGACTTCTTCAGTGGCCATACTAAGGATGAGTTATGAATGAAACCCTGGGGCTACTCCATGTAAATATCCTTTGATATATCCCCATGAAGAAAGGAATTATTCACATCCATCTGGTGAACTTACCACCCCCTGGTTGCCGCAATGGCAAGTGCCAATCAGATGGAGTCCATATTTTCTAAGGGAGAAAAGGTCTCATCATAGTCTATCCTGTGGATCTACTTAAATCCTTTGGAAACTAGTCTTTCCTTATACCTACTCACTTGTCCATATATTTCCTTCTTGTTGTTTTAGACCCATCTGCATCTAACGAGATTTTCATCTAAAGGAAGAGAAACCAGATCCCAAGTCTAGTTCTTGAGGAGAGAGTTATACTCCTCCTACATGGTGGATTCCGAGTAGGGATTTCATACAACCTCTACATAGGTCTGTGGTTCTGAATCTAGAACCATATAACAATGCATGATAATCACTGGTTCGATAGCTATGAGTGCATGAGGAGGATCGTCAAACTAAGACCTCATCCTCCTTTGATATGTTGGATCCCCTATAAGGTCTCCTGCTGCTTGTAGGGTGGTTTGTGACCACTTGGGCATATGTAGTGGCTCAACATATGCATACTCATCATCTTTCAAATCAGATTCATATCTCATATATAAACCATGATCTGGGTGATTGGACTCACCATCACTGATGTTTGGTGCAGGCAATGGTACAAAGGTATCTGCATGTGGCTTTGACGATGCATGCAAGGGAGCTTCCTCAAACTAAACACTGTGCTCAATGATGAGATTGTCAATAGAGGGATCACTAACCTATAACCATTCACACCATATGGATATCCCAAAAATATGCACGCATTAATATGTGGATCTAATGCTTTCCTCTTTTCAGAGGGTACACGGGCCCATGCGCATGATCCAAATATTCAAAAGTGGGTGACTTTCGGTTTGTTGTCGCTCCATGCCTCATAGGGAGTCCTTTCCTTGAAAGATCTGTGAGGATATCTATTCTGAATGTGGTTGGCACACTTAAGTGAATCAACCCAAAGCTTGAGAGGTATAGATCTTGCATGGAACATGCAAGTGGCCATCTCCTTGAGGGATCTGTTCTTCCTCTTGGCTACTCTTTTTTGTTTTGGAGTGTAAGGTGCTATGGGATGCAGTTGTATACATACCTCTGAAAAAATATGTTGGACATATCGGTTTACATATTCCCCCCCATTATATGTGAAGAGGATTTTGATATTCTCCTGGACTAAGTCTCTCCAAGTGCTTTGAAGTCTTTGAGATGCTCAAAAACCTCAGACTTATTCTTGAGAAAATACACCCAATTTGTATCATGAGAAACCCTAAATAAATGTAAGCACATACCTTGATTTATTGATGGATGAATGAGGAAAGGGTCCCATCATATCACTGTGGATGGGATCCAAAGGAGAGGAGGCCCTCCTTCCATTTCTCAAACTTCTCCTATGGATGTTTTCGAAGAGCGCATCCTTGACAAAATCCTTTGGAAAAATGTATGATGGGAAATTCAGTGACCATATCCTATTTTCATGGTTGTTGCATGTATTTGAAGTTCAAATGGTCTAATATCTCATGCCATAATATACTAGTATCATCAACATGCATCAGTAGTAAAGAAGAATCATATTTAGCAATGGATTTATGGAAAGTATACATGTTGGAAAATTGGCTGTCATTGATGTCAACTCTAGAAGAAGTTTATAAGCCCCTAAAAGTGATGGGTGTATTTAAAGAAGTATCCAAAGTGTTCCCCTTATGGTGTATCTTTAAGAATGGCCCTCACGGGAAGACGTTATGAAGAAGTCTACAAGAATCCCCAGAGATGTGGTCATGAAGCCCCAAAGTATGGACGAGAAGTTATAGGTCGGCCCCAAAATTAAATAAAGGAGAAAATGTTGTTGCAACAAAAATTTACAGGTTGGTCCTAAAGTAAAATAAAGGAGGAACTTAGAAAAGTATAAATACACATCAAGAAACTCTCATTTTTTCATCCAACCAAGTGTGTGTTTGTGTATGGAGCTAGCAAAAATGGATTTGCATTTGTGCTAGGAGGATTGACGAGATCAACAAAGAAAATATGGCCTAGGAGAAAGGATATCGAGGAGAGAAAAGAGTTTTATGATGTCATCCACGGGTCTCACTGGAGAAAAGAATGTATGTTTGTGGGTTGAAAGTAGAGAAAATCATGAATCTGTGTTTTGGGTAGGTATAAGCTTACAAGTAGGTCATCCGCGGGTCGCAGTGGAACAAGGTCTGGATATCTATGGGTCATAGTAGATAAAAGCGTGGATGTCCACGGGTTGACAATAGAGTTGATTCAGATGATTTTGAGAACAAAATGAAGGCAAAGATATAAAAATGAAATATATAGAGATATTATGAGATACACATAAATAGTGAAATAAACACAGATATATAATAATGCACAAATTTTATTAATGAGAGAATGTAAAGAAACTGTAAAATTATAGAGTGAATGACTCACTAGAATGGTGACATCTTATATATTAGAAGAGATGTGATGGCTACACTCATTTGAAAGAATATGATGATGATTAAAATGAGGCTCTAGAGTCATTTTTATCATAAATAAAATCTGAAATCCTAACCCCGGAAGATGAAACACCAAAAGGTTTGCGGGTCTCAATGGGGGTAGTTGGTACGTCAACTTCCCAAGGGAATAACGTTTTTCATACAATATTTGTTTGGGATGCACGATAGCTTGTTTGAAGGGTCTATTTGAGTAATACACATTTTTTCGTCACACTCTATCTACAATCTTAAGTGTGATTGTGGCGGGCCTGGAAAATGCTGTTTAGGGCCTCAAAATGAGCCCAGAAGTTTAGGACCCGAAAAGATGTAGAAAAACTGCCAAGGTGAAAACCCTTGTTTTGAGCTAGTGGAATAGGTGGGTGGCCACCGATTTATTCCTAGATCCATCCTTCTCCCTTAGTAAGTAATGGTATCCATTACGTCAAGTCCCTAGGTAATATTTTAATGAATCTGAAACTTGGTGAGCTCCTTGCCTTGCTGGAGAAGTTGCCCTGCTTAGCTTGTTGAAGGCTATTATGAACCTATTACTGGAGGGGTTGGATCTGTTTTATCAATCTGGATGCATAATATTCTTAAGTGTGGGAGGAATCTATCACTAAAGGTGAAACATGAAGAACATGAAGGGATTTGTCATAAATTGGTTTGTCTTCCTAGTGTGGAGGCACCCACATAGGTGCAGTAGGAATATCTTGGTGCTCTTATACAATCTTGTTGATCTTCTTCTATTGGATAGAAGGGTCTTGGGTTGAGGATGCAGTGGTTGCAGTGTCCTTCTCTTCTGAACAGATTGTGAAGAGGATAAATTTTGTGGTATGAGAGATGACTTTGCGACTCTTTTGTTTCAAGAAAGTAGTTAAAACTACATTTGGAATCCTGTAGGAATGAACCCCCTAAGTAACAAAGACACTACGGGGTAGAGACTCATAAAAAACATGACACCTCCACATATATGGTTGGCCTAAAAGAACATCACAAACTTCCAGTGGGGAAAAATCACACAGTACCTCATCCTTGAAGGGATTGATGTCGTATGACATGCGACACTACTAGCTGACATGAAGATCTCATCCCTGGTGAAGCCATCCAATGTTGTATGATTGCGGATGTAGTGTTGTCAGCAAATCCAACTTCTTGACGACCTCTGTTGAGATCATGTTCTTCTGGATTCCGCTATCAACAATAAAATTCAATGGGGTCCCATTCACCCACATCTTTGAATGGAAAAGGTGATCTGCCTCCTCAGATTCTCTGGTTCTTCTAGTTGGAATGTTGTGGTCGCAACAGTAGCACTGGGTTCTGCATCAATTATCTGTCTCCTTTTATTGTTATCTGAATCAGAGTCCGTCTCAGGGCTTGAATCCGTTTCTTTGAGATCAACCACTAATGACTGTTTCGAGCGACATTCATCAGTGTTGTGCCAATGGAATTTGTGGAAGTCGCACCACTTCCCAGTGTCCTTGCGTATTTGCAATCCAAATTCCTGCTTGTTTTGCTGCTTGAATTTATGCTTGATTTTGACAGGATATCTATAAGTGGCTCCCAATGATGAGATGTCCAGGAAATCCATTTCAGTTTGGATGTACCTGTGTAGAGCCTTAAGGTATTTCAGAACCAGATGCATCTTGTTGACGCTTAAAATCGCAATCATGAATACTTCCCGCAAATGACTGCTAAGCTCAATTATTTATAATAATAATAATAATAATAATAATAATTAACTAGTAGGTGGGACCCCTTGTAGACTAGTGGCACTATGATGGATGTGTTATGCTTATATGTTTGTTGTTGTTATAATGATGCCTACACAATCATCTACAGTTGATGATGCAAGTGTTGGTTTCATTCGTTATGAAAACATGGTTGGTTGATGTATTATTGCTAAATGTTGTTGATGGTCACTCACAATACACGACAGTGCTATGGATATAAGGATTTTTTTTTTTATAGGTGTTATGTTTATGCATAAAACATTTATTGATTAGGATATTATACATGATTTTATGCGCATGGTTAAAGGATGATATGGGAGCTTAAAACTAAAAGAAGAAAAAAACTATGGACACGTCTTAAGGTTATATGTGATTAAAAAAAAGGTGTATAACCTTGATGCTATACTTAAGCGCTTGATTAAAGGATTATTGTGAGGCATATATGGTAACGTTATACATATGGTTGTTCTTATATGTTTTTGACATGACTTAGGGTGGCACACTATGCAATGGATATAGCATTGGTTATAGAAATGGATATGTTCTTGAATTAATGGGTGATGTTATGGTATGGGTTGGCTCGTATGTTGAATTGAATAGGGATGAGGGAGGAAACTACGTGCATTTATTGCATGTCACTCCAAACCACCCTCGAGCCCATCACCCTAGCCATATTTTCATTTGGCTCTGGTGGTTGTGGAAGCTCCTCGATTTCAAGTTTTGAAAGGAAAAAAACATTTCAACTCTTCCCTCAAAAACTATTTTTCCAGGTATGGCTCCTTTACTTTCCATCCATGATGGTCCATCTGTATTATGAATCGATTTGTTGGCTTGGGGTTGCATGAGGTCTGTGTTTTTCTTGAGTTTTGACTGAGTATCAGTGTTGTTCTTATGGGTTTCTTTGTGAATACTTTGAAATGTTGTCATTTTAAAAGAAAGGAATGGATTCTATTTCTTTGTGAAGCTTGCGCATTGGTTATTGGTTTAAAATATGTCGGTCAACTTGGGGTTTTATTCTGGTTCTCTATGGAAAATTATGGCAATGGTGTAACAAGTTCTGAGTTTTTATTGCACATGTTTTTACCACCAGTCTGGGTATTAGTTGTTATCACTCCTCTCCTTTCGGTGGTCATTATGTTTCATTATTCCAGGTTGCAATGCAGACTGTTGAGAGTTTCACTGTTCTTGTTTGTTTGGCCGAGCCCCGAGCTATCATTTGTTATGGTATTTACTTCACTCTCGCTATTGCCAAAAGTGTTGCACAATCAAATCTTGTATCTCCAAAAACTTTGAATGGAAGCCTGTATATGTGTTGGGTGGTCATAGGTTGTGCTCAGGAATTCTTTCCACAGTGTTTATAAGAATTCACCTCTCTCGTTATCCATTGGAGATGGGTGAATGTTATGTTTGGTTACCCTCACTGTCAAGATTTTGAGTTAGAAGTTATGTGTCAGTGATGAATTTAAAAAAAGGAACGAGTGATTTGTGTTTTCGAAGACTCGTTCGTAACTGAGCCATATATGGTTACCTCTCTTCAATTAAGTTTTAAGGGGCACGAGTTCTCAGCATCCCCGAGGATCTTTTATTTGTTCAAGCTATTTTCTCTTACCTCCATTGTTGTGTCAAACCATAAACTTGATCTTAGTCTCATTTTAATCCTGTCAAGAATGAAAGGGAACGAGCTCTCTGTTTCTGCAAAATATTACTCCCTGATTACTTCTCTGTGACAACTTGTTAAAAAAAAGGGGCATGTGCTCTCTGTGTTTTCGAGGATTAGTCCTTGATTAATCCATCTCTAGTTACTTCTCTGCAATTAAGTTTTAAAAAAAATCATGAAATGTTTTTGTCTCAGAGAATATCTCCTGTGGTCAAGCTTTTTATCTTAACCCCATTACTATGTTAAACCCTAGCATGATCATGGTCTCGTCAAAGTTTAAAACACACATGTGTGTGCCTAGTTTGTTGAGAACGACTTGTATTTGGTCTATAGAACACAAATTGGTTCTGTTTCTATTGAGGATGACTTGGCTCTGCTGAGCTCGACTTGTTTCCATTTCTCTTCAGGCACCTTTTGTCTCTATTGATTGTTGGGTAATTATTTTAAAGGAAGTATGTACATGTTCAATTTTCAAAAGACTCAGGCTTAGAGTTACATGTTTTGTTTGGTTAACTGTTGTTGTCGAATCAAGATTTGTGTTCATTATATGAATGTACACATGTGTGTGATTAAATTGGGGCCCTATTATGAGTTTTGATGAATATTGACAAAACAATGGATGAATATTGGGTCTATTATTATTTGATTGCAAAGGATGAATATTGGATATGGATATTTGGAATCACCGTGCATATAATATTTTGTTTTTAAAAGAAAAAGGTTAGCATTGGAGCATACAGGACCATGGTTCGAATGGTTATGATGTTGAAAATGATGTTAATATGATGCTGCATAGATATGGTATAAGATGCAAAGATTGATATAATTGAATAATTTTGGGCAATTAAATTGTTTTTTTATTGAAATCAGCAAGCATTCTGTCTGCAATTAAGGGACATTTAAATGATTTTGGTTTTGAAAAAAGATGCTTATTGGATTGTGATCTGAACTGAGTTATGGTTGTTGTTGATTTAATTTATTTTTATGAACAATATTCATATTATTCCCTCTCATACTATCACTTTTTCGCTCCTTTTTCCCTCTCGTACTATCAATTTATTTCTATGAACAATATTCGTATTATTCCCTCTCATACTATCACTTTAATGAATTTTTGAGCAGTACTCTTGTTCTTACTCCCTGTCATGCTACCTCTTTTTCTCTCATTACAATCCCTCTAGATATCCCATGAACCCTATTTCACCCCTGCTCATTTGGAAATTATTAAATAATTTATTATGGATTGAATTGCATGGGTCTTATGTCAATTTATGAGCCAAACTTTGTTTCATATAAAGAGAATGTCATGTATGCTCTGTTAAGGGATAGTTGCTAATGAATTGTTGCATATAGGATGAGTTTCTTCAACAGAGGGAGTCATGGTAGAAACAATAGGGGAAGAGGTAACTGGAACAGAGGGACTAGAAGGCCCAGATTCTCAATTCATTTTGATGCCGATCCTCAGGAGCTGAACCAACGTTTTCAAGATGGGTTCTTCAATTGGATTGGGCAAGGGATAATTCAACCTAGACTAGAGAGGCCTCCTTTCCAGACCCAAAATATCCCTGGTATCCCTGTGCCTCCTCATGCATTTATGCAACCAGAAGTTTCTGAAAATGATGGATGGCAGGAGATTGTCCATCTGATAGTATCCCACCATCGTGGTTGGAACAACTTGCCATTGTCTCCTCCTCCTCCACCTGTAAACTCAAATGCTCAAATTTCCCTTGCACACTCACCTGTCCAGTCCTCTCATGCTAGCAACCGACTTAAAACCAAGGCTCTCCATGTAAAAGACAAAGATAAAGTTGTTGCTTCCCCCTCATCTCCTTCAAATGACTCAACAAAATGAGTGACCTCTCGTATGCACCTGAGGGACGATTGTTCCAATTTTATTAGTAAGATTAATCCTCAAGGTTCGAATCAACCTAAGGCTAATTCTGGGAAGTCCAAAGGGGACATCAGTGACAAAAGAAGGATTGCCTCTTAAAGTGGAAAATATGGATTTTGATTTATGTGTTATGGTTGATTTGTTGAAATGGACTGCAGAAAGTTTTGGTCATCAAACTATTTTTTGGATAATGTGGTTATTTACATATTTTGGATATAATTTGAATTATATATGATATTTAATATTTAATTTTTGGAAATATTTATGGGAGTTACAAGGAGGCATGTGTTTAATTAGTTGTCTAATTGTGTTTATTTTTGTAAATAAATAAAAGGGAGTCACATGGGGTCCCACCTACTTAGTTATTATTTAATAAAGACCCTTAATTATTATTACTTCCCCTAAGCTAAAATTAATTAAGTTTAGTTAACTTAACTAAATGAGGTAGTTGAACTACTTCAACTGATTTGGAATGCATAAAATCCAAATGAGAAGGAAGAACAAGGGGAGAATAGAAGGAGAAAAAAATGCTAAGGTTTTCTCATTTGTTTTCATGAGATAGCTCAGTTTTCATTCATTCTTAAATTCATTAAAGGCCTAATTCTCTTTTTGACAGCAAGGTCCTGTTGTAGACAACAAGGTTCAAAGATGAACCATAACATTTAGACGCTTGTTTCAAAGGTGTTGATCTATCTTTGATAGTCTATGTATACTTGTCTATTTATGGATTAGGTTTCATAACTGATAAAGGATATTGTACAGAGTCAAGTTGGTAACAGTCCTGTTAGGACCCTATAATAGGGAAATCAATACTTTGACTGATATTTATCTATTTCAGGCATAAAGTAGATTGCTCATAACGCTATTTCTCATGACATAGAGTGAAGATGTAAAGGCGACAGAAAGTGTGCGACACTGATCAAGCATAAGCCAAGTACCTTGCACGCGAACTTCAAAGCAAGTTAAAATTCCAGTGCATTTTAGGCAAGAAATTATGAATAGTTGGTTTGTATGGAAAAAAAGTGGTATATGGAAAAGTTTTTGGTTTTGTTTTTAACCCAAACTTTGGATTTATTAGTCTAATTTGGCCTTTTTAAGTCAAAAGTGGTTCTCGGCCTTACCACAGGTTTTGGTTTGGTTTTATTAATTTTTTTATAAAAAGATATTGGCCCAAGGCCAAGCTCAACACCAAGATCCATTCTTCATATCTTAAGACAAGCACCTGCATCAACAACAACATTAGAAGTTAGCAAAACCTACCACAAGACAACAATACAAACAAGTCAAAGGAGGGGCCTAGAGAAAGAACGTCAAACACCAAGGCAGAGTCAGAAGTGTTTCGAGCGCATTGCTCACATCAATATTCATTATAAACAATGATGTATATGAACTGGAACCATTGTAACCAAATCCCTGGTGAATGCAGGATAATTCTCACTACTGCGAAAATAAAAAGGCCCTCCAAACAAAACAAAGTCAAACCCTCGCGTCGAGCAAACAAGTGTCGAATCCTCGATCTCAGGTGTCATGTGCAATGTGCCAAGCCTGGAAAAGATTGCGCAGGTGATAACTAGATCAATCAGTTAATGGCACCCGCAACCTAGCATGTGAATGTCACAAGTGTCGAAGGTGTCCAACAGTTGAATTTAATGCCCATGCATTGAGAAGATCCTGCAAGAAAATAGAGCACCTAACCAAGTGCCAGTTCCAACTACCCAATAGAACTGGACTCCAAATTTTGAAACATAATCTTAGGTTCTCATATAAGGTGCCTCCAATTGTCAATATGGTAATCAGCTGAGTCGAAAATCCATGCAATCAACTCAAGCAACAATGTCTGGGGAAATTCAGAATGCCTTTATCAACAACAATCATGTTTTTCTTTTCATAGAGCCACTAGAAGGCAGCTTCTTTGCTGAAGACATGGGCATCAATTTGATTTCTTGTTACAGGCTATGGTTTTTTCTTCTGCATTTCTAGCTTAGAATCAATTGTGTACTCATGAGACAAGTGCCTGTAAATATGAAGTTTGCCCAAATTACCCATAGAGTTTGCTCATAAAATTGCTTTCGGTATGTAACAGTTGCAAAGATGATTTTGCAGAAATGGAGCAATGATATCAATCGACATGCCTCCAGGCCCATCAGAGGTTCTTGTAATATTTGATAAGCATGCAAATCCTATTTACATAGCAATATATTTTCTCTCCCAGGTTGAACATGGGCATGATAGTTAGGTCATTCTTGTGTTTATGGGAGAGGGTGTGAATTTGGATGAAATTGAGATGGAACTATAGAAAGAATGCAAATTTTTTCCACGTGGGCAGTTTGTTGCCTAGGCTCTGACTCATAGATTTACTTGTCTTTCTCGAAACAAGGCCGAGGAAATTTCCTTCTCTAATTTGTATGCACCTGAGCACTTAATCATACATTTTGAAGATGCAGATCAGTGGGTGGATTATTGAGAATGCAGGCTCTGTATTCTTAGGAAGGTGGAGTCCCGAGAGCATTGGGGAATATGCAAGTGGCACAAATCATGTGCTTCCTACTTATGGATATGCAAGGATGTATGGGGTTGTGTCATTGGATTCCTTCATAAAATACTTCATGGTGCAAACCTTGATAGAGGAAGGCCTCAAATCTCTTGATCCACATGTTGTTATAGAGAGGCCTCCTAAGTAAAACAGGAATGGAAAATCAATCTCAAGCTTTCAGGGCATGAAATCAACAATTATATGTCATCTCTAAGTGGTAAGTCAACCTCAAATGCGAATTCTCAGCCAAATCAGTAGGGCAGTGAATCAACTTCTAGATTTCCAGGAGGACTCTCCAACAGATGGAAGACATTTCCATGTTGTTAGGAATCCAAACAGTCGGATTCATATTTCAAGGAGTAGATTGTGATCCTAAAATCAAAAGAGCCAGAGATCCAATTTGTTGGTGAATTTCTTCCAGATTAAGTGGCAGAATTTTCTTATTTTCCAGGCATCAGTTGAGTACTTTCAGTAGTCAGGAAATTAGTTCCACAAAAGCAGGCAGTAGTTACACATTCAGAGCATTATTTCCAGAGTTCTAGTAGTTATTGTCAAACAGTTCCCTAGAAAGTAGGTTAGTGTTACAAGTGTCATTATTTGTAAATGATTTCTATTTGTAGAAAGCATATTCATGACTCGAGTTGAGGAGGGATTAAAGCAATTTCCGTCTATATATGCACATGTAAAAGATGAAAAAAGGAGGTTCAACCTGGAGGGACTATATGGGAAGATAATCTAGAAACATTACTTTCTATTTTGTCAAGATGATCAGCAGGCTGAAGTGACTTTGAATGAATATTAGGACATTGGATTTCTAGATTCTTGTGTCATGATTCGGTGGTGAAGTTTCTCTGATGTAAACTATCATTTTCTTGTTTTTCTCATATTTTTTTCTTCCATCATTGTTTATAAGAAAATTATGATCAGGATTTGTCTTGTACACCCTGATTTGGCTTAAAGCAATGTTTATGTTTTCTAATGCAAATTGAATGTAGAATTCAGATGAACGCTGCTCTGCATTTGAGATGATTCTTAACCCATTATTCTTTTCCATATTACAAAATATTAAGATCCACTGTCATGGTTGCCTTGCCTAGTTACCAATGTTCTTAGTTATTCATTCATTCAATCAGTTTTAATCTGTTGACTCCATTCTGCCCAATGGCCTTTTCCTTTGTTGTCTTAACAAAAACTCAAAAAACCAAAAAACCCAATCCCTCATAACTAGCCTAATATCCTATTTCAAACCAAGCTAAATCATACAGAGAGAGCCCTCTTTGAGTCTTGGAGGGCTAGATCCAAGACTCCAAGCAGTTGAAATAGTTACCTCTGTCAATTTCTCCCTCAGTCTGAGAAACTACAGAGTGATAACAAGTCCGTGGAATCCATATTTTAAAGTTTAGTTTTTACTTCTTGTCAGATTCCTTTTGTATGGTTTTCATTGGGGATATCTAAGTTTGACCTTGGTCCATGCCCTCACATGGATTTTGTAAAGAGAAAGATACTTTTGATTTCTTGGAATGAAATGAAGTGATTGCTATTCTGTCTCTTTTGCGTGTATCTGTCACTTGGTTATTTTTTCTTTTGATCTCCACATTTACTTTCTGCAATCTATATATGTTCAAAAAATTATATTAAAAAATCATATTATGCAACACTCTTTCATTTAAAAAATTATCCTAAGCCCTTTTAATTAATACTTGTGGATTGGGAAATACCTTTTTGGGGGGCTATAAAACATAGGGTGATATTCTAGACTATCTTACCTTAGCCAGGCGGGATTCGAAAATGATTGAGTAAGATAAATCATATATTTTCCTCAACATTTAGTTGGAGAGAATACTAGGGAGATATTCCATATCTCTCTGGTTGGTTGTATGCTTGATTATCATTGAATATATTTATATTTCTGCTTTTGATTCTTTGACTGTTTTCTTTTCCTCATAAAAATACTTGTTACAAGGCAAACCAACATTGATCTCGGTCTTAAAGATTAGACTAGAATTGCTTTAACCTTATGCAATACCATCTTAGAAACAAATAATACATGGGTTGATCTTGAATGCTCGTGGGCAGTGATTGAGAAAGACATAAGTGTTTGAGAACGTTGGGAAGCTAGGAAAAAACAACCTAGAATCAACCATAGCTTTATTTTTCCTAAAGTTTTGATCTTCTTTTCATGTCCTTAAACCCTCGCATATCTAGGAGAAGAAGAGGTTCATCACATGAGATCAACCCTATTGCTGAAATAAGAAGAAGAAACATTGTTTTGTCAACCCAACAAGGTACTCTAAGGAGAAATTTGTCTGATTCAACGAGTTCGTCTTTCTCTCCCTTACCTATCGTTCACAAGATGGAATCTAGTCGTGGATCTGGTGGCACTGGTGGTGCTTATTCATCTCAACCTTCATCCTCGTCAATGATTGGTAGCTTGTATAGTCATCAAGTCCATGTCCAATCTACCACCAATCCCACTAAGGTTATAAAGAAGCATGGTCTCTTTCAATTTGAAGAAGATGTGATTACTACTCTGTGGAATGTTTCCTCTCCTATGAACCTAGCACCTGCTACTCATCCACTTCCAAAATTCAAAGAGAATCTCCCTAGGTTTTTAGGAAATAACACGGTCACTACGAATGAACACTTGGTGGCATTTTATAATTCTTGTCGCAACATAGGATCCAATGACAATGACACTTGTATGCACATATTTGTTAATTCTCTTGAAGGAAAATCAACGACCGATTTCTTTGATATTCCTCCCAATATTCTTTCCATTTGGGAGGAGTTATTTTATTGGTTCAAATATACTTATGGGCATTCTAAGATCCCAACCGAGAAGTTACGAGAGTATAATAACATCACTTATAAAGACGGTGATACTATCAAGTCTTTCAAATTACATTTCACCAAGTTATATAACCAAATTCCCAAACTTATTCACCCTCAGAACCAAGCCACTTTTATGCATTACTATAATGCTCAACCTTACCCCTACCACCACAGGCTTGAAGAAAACTCGATTGAAAACCTTGGTTCCTCTTTGCATACTTGTTTAGAGTATGAAGAACAAGTTGAAAGAACAAGTCTTCCCAAGGGAGACTCAGTTAAACAAATAGACATGTCTACCCTCTTACAACTTATACAAGACATGAATAACTGAATGATAACGTATGAGCGAAAGGAAAATTTCCCTTCACTTACCCCTGGGGCCTCATCTTCTTCTTCATCACCCTTTAGGAATCCTAATGAAAACAATTTTCAGCCTAAAGCCATCATGCCTCGTAGTTGGTGTAACTTTTGCGAGGAACACCATGAGGAAATTACTTGTGAGGTAAATAAGAGTTCCAGAGATAAAATCTTTGGTAAAAGGCCTGAAACTACTATTGTTGTGCTATATTTTGCAGAACTAGAGGATGTCACAATCATAAATACTAGGAATAAATCCTATGCTTCAAAGGGTAAATATTATCCTCCTCACACTTCTTCTAGCCCAAGCTCATCTTCACCAGCTGCTATTGTACAAGTTACTGAAACTACTGATAGTCAAGGAACTCCCTCCCCTCTTCCCTCTTCCAAATAAAAAATTCTCAATCAATTGGATAACATTAAATCCGATGCTTCCCTACTGGACATGGTTGTCATACCTGAGCAACAAAAGCATCTAAAAAATTTAATGGAAGGAAAAGCTTCCATCGTAGCCAATCTCTCTAAAGAGGTATATGAAGAGGACTCAACTGTAAATAAAGTAGGTGTACATAATTTTAGACACCCTGTAAAAAACCCCCCATTTTTCATTTCTGTAAAGATTATGGAAAAACAAGCCCATTGTTGTCTCATTGACGGCGGTTCGAGCCCAAGCATAATGTCGAAAATTATTATGGAAGAGATAGGATTGTCTTGTACAAATGAAAATGACAGAAGCATGCTCTCTTATAATAGTTTACAACAATCAACCATAGGTGAAATCAAGGACGTGACCTTGGTTTTGTGTGCGCATCCTAAAATAAGGACAACCCTTAATATTCAGGTAATTGACATGCTAGTGAGTAATTATTCAATGATCTTAAAAAGAGACTGGCAAGCCTTGACATGTGGATACATCTCACTCGACGATACACACTTATATGTTCCTCGAAATAGAGAGAACATCATAGTCTTAAGGGAGGGAAGAATTTCACCTTATATAGAAAGCATCCCATAGCCTAATGTAAATTATATCGAGGAGGACCTAGGAGTGTATTCCATATTTGCAGATGAGGACATCACTACCTTGGAACAAATCGACCTAGAGGATGGGATGTGGCATATGCACTTTGATGGTTCATGCTCCAATGAAGGAAATGGAGCTGGCATTATCCTGTACTCTCATGTGGGTAAAATTCACAACTTTTCCTATAGGTTAGAGTTTTCTTGCACAAACAATGTCACTGAATTTGAAGCGTTACTGTTAGGCATTGAAAATTCCTATAATTTAGGTTGTGGTCACATTATATTTTTTGGGGACTCTGAACTTGTTGTAAACCTTGTACGTAAGATATATTCTCCTAGCAACAAGTTAATGAAACGCTACACCCAAACTGTTTGGGCTCTTATCTCGAACTTGCTATCTTTCAACATCACTCATGTTAAAAGGGAATTGAATTCAATGGTTGACATGTTAGTTGTTTTTGCAGCCTCTCCTACTCAGAAAATTTTCCCACAAAGACCTGATTGCACCTTTCAATATTTGTATTTTCCTCATATCCCTGACAATGTAGAGTCATGGCAGGTCTTCCCTAGTGATGAGAGCATCTGCGCTTTCATATAAAATAAACCTTATAAGCCTAAGGAGATTATATCAATGGAAGATAACGAAATTCTGAAGGGCTTGAATCCTCTAGAAAGTTCATTTTCATCAAGTGATGTAGGCAACAAATAAAAACATAAAGAAGAGGAGTCGAAAAGGAAAGTGGGTGAAACCATTTCCTTGAACATTGGGACACACGATTGTCCAAATAATATTAATATAGGTGCCCAATGTTCTGATGAAGAAAAGTTTAATTTCACTGAGTTACTTTGTGAATTTCAAGATGTTTTTTCTTGGTATTATGAGGATCTTCATTGTTTTGATCCTTCTGTTATACAACATGCCATTCCTATCAAGGAGGGAATAAAACCGGTTAGGCAAAAACATAGACCCATTAACCCTGCATTGGAAGAAACTATTTAGAAGGAGTTGGAAAAACTCTTGAAAGTTGGGATAATTTTCCCTTTTAAGTATTTTGAGTGGGTTTCCAATTTGGTTCCCGTTCGGAAAACGACTAGTCATATTAGACTATGCGTTGATTTTCATGCATTAAATAGAGATAGCATAAAATACCATTTTCCTCTCCCTAATATGGAAATGATTTTGCAGCAAGTTGCAGAGCCACATATGATGTCCTTACTTGATGATTTTTGTGGTTACAATCAAATCAAGGTAAAAAGGACAGATAAATATAAAACCACTTTTATTACACGTTGGGGCACTTTCACTTATGAATGTATGCCTTTTGGTTTATATAATGCAGGTGCCACTTTCCAAAGAGCTATACAAATAACTTTTGACGATTTGATCGGAAAAATTATTCAGATTTATCTTGATGACTTAATTGTGTATTGAAAAAACCGATCAGATCATTTTGGTCATCTTAGAAAGGTTCTCATGTGATGCAGGAAATTTGTCATTTCTTTAAATCCTTCTAAGTCTCTTTTCGATGTTACCAAGGGAAATCTCCTTGGGCACATTGTATTTGATTCAAGAATAAACATAGATCCTGAAAGGATTGCTGCTATCCTAAATCTTCTTACTCCTACTTCCAAAAATGAGGTTCGAGCCTTTATGGGTATTATCAACTTCTTCCATAGGTTTGTTCCTGATTTTTTTGTAATGGTCAAACCAATTTACAATCCTCTTAAGTAAGATTTCTCCTTTTCTTGGACTGATGACGTCGAGAATTATTTCATAAGGATCAAGAAGGAAATCAGTTCTACATCGGTTTTGGAAAAGATGGATTTTGAGAAAGAATTTGTTATATATACTAATGCCACAGAGGAAGCAGTTTTTGCTATCCTCATTCAATGTGATGACCAAGTTAATGAGAAACTAGTATCTTACATGAGTCAAAGATAAGCAGATGATGAATTTAAATATTCTGCTTTCCTTTTCTTCCATCCGCTCCAAGATTCAAAAGTGCACACCATAAATTTTTTCTCCTTGAAGTCAGGAATGATTTCACTATGATTAATCGAATTATTATTATCCATACAAGGATAAACCCCCTCATACTTAACACTTTCCATGAGTTATTCCGAAAATCCCAATCATTTTTTCCCTTAAACCGCTCACTTCCCCCTGTTGCATAATATTTCTAATGTTTATTTCCTTGATCTAATGTTCACCTGGTCTGCAAAACCAAACAATCTGAGTTCTTAATCTATTGGAAACAGATTTACATGTGGAATCGCTAGTTTGTTGATGCTTAAAATCACAACGATGAATATTGTCCACAAATGATTGCTAAGCTCAATTATTTATTATAATAATAATAATTAACTAGTAGGTGGTGTTGGATTACTGAGAGGGGGGGTGAATCAGTAATAGCGTAATTATAATCCTTTTTCTCCAAATAATCCAAGTGTTATATACATGTAAAATTATTATTCAATAATGAGCAATAAGAAATGAACAATCACACACATACACAGTACACCAGTGTTTTACGTGGAAACCCAAATTGTGAGAAAACCACAGAATGATTTATCTTATATGTCTTGAAGAATTACATTCATTGGAAGCACCAAATTCCTTTGTTTTCCAGCTGCAACTGGAAGGAGGCTCCAACCCCCTAGTTTCTTAGGCTACAACCTGAGGGAATCTCCAACTCCCCAATTCTCTGGCTACAACAAGAAGGAGGCTACAACCCCCTATGTTCTCCGGCTATAAATGGAAGGTGGATACAACCACTTGTCCTTCCCTCGTCCAACCGACCTGAAGTAGAAGTAGAATGATGGAACCATTGTCACACTATCACTGTAAGATATACCACTGTAAACATGTACCAATAAACCCGAACCATGCATAAACCTGTACCTCAACCTATACCATAAAAAAGTGCATCAACCATGCACCAACCTGTACCAAACAATCTGTAATAAACCTGTACCATAAACAAGTGCAACCAACCATGTACCAAGTATGTACCAATCATGTGTCA